>CM029131.1:8866890-8936890 GCA_016859345.1 Istiophorus platypterus | reverse complement strand
GTATCTATAACAATACATACTCCCTTACATTGACCTGCCTGCTGTCAGCAAGTGTGATCAGTCACTTAAAACCTCCACCTCACAATATTACAGATACTACAGTAGGTTATAAAATTGTGGTTTTTGCACACAGATTTGATCATAACTTGCAGAAAACCCACAAATTAAAAAACGATTGTGGGATCCAACAGTGCATTTGATTCACAACATGTATGTAGATTAGAACGAAGTTTAAATTGATTAGTCGAGAATGAAAATAGTCATTAGTCGCAGCCCTAGTTGACAAATTATTGTTGACCTTGGAAACAACAGATGATGGAATAGTCTCACCTCAAGGTTCCACTCACTCAGTTGATTCCTGTTACCAACGGTGCGATGCGCTCAAAAGCTCCAGGACAAGTGAGTAAATGGACCGTGTGCTGAGATTGCTTTGTTAACTGATGTTTATACATAGAGCTCTCGTATTTGTCTCATTCAGACTGATCAAATTAAAAAATAAGATATAATAGAAAATGAGATAGAGAATAAGGAAACTTGTGGCCGAGGACCATCCTGTCAAACACACGCATGCAGGTGAACACGTAGCTTAAATTTCAAACGGCAACAGTTCTGGCAAAGATGCTGGAAAAACCTCGCCGGGAGACCAGATGTAACCCGAATCGTTCAGGTTAGAGAAAAAAATAAAAATCCCCCTCTAACTGTACTCACTCACAGCAGCCTGGCATCGCCACAAAAGCTTCCATTTTCAAAAAGGGATTGTACCTTAATCCCAAGCCATCAGAAATGCGATCGATCGCCTGTAATGCTTGATTTTTTTTTCTCCTCCCTTTTTTGCTACATCCTACCTGTGATAGCTGAAGGCTGTCAGGAAGTGGGTGGGTGAGTGTGTGTGTGTGTGTGTGTGTGTGTGTGTGTGTGTGTGTGTGTGTGTGTGTGTGTGTGTGTGTGGGGGGTTGGGGGGGGCTGACCTGTTGCCAAAAAAACATGCACATCAAAGGCACATAATCAAAGTGAGCCATCTGTCCTGCATGGCCCGGTCTCCTCCGCCACCCAGGCGACGACGTACACCAACAGTAATAAGATTACAAAGCGGTTCTGCGCCGATAATAATTAACAACACGGGGAAAAAAACGGATCCATGGAGAGTGGAGCTGAATTGACAGGAACGTCAATAGAACAGTTTTTTTGTTTGTGCTTAAATAACTTTGCCTCCACTCTTGATCTTGTGGGTTTTTTTTTAACTTTATGACATGAGTGCGTGCTGCATTTTCCTTTGTTTTTTTTTGGAGAACACACTCTACAATACCTCCGCATACACTCTCATACACTCATACACTCATACACCTTCAAAAAATGTTTCGAAGGGTTCAATTTAACAGTCGGTGTCGCCCACTGTATACGTGAGAGACAAAATCTACTTGTTTTACCATTTTTCCACACTAATAAGGCAGAAAGTTCGAGTCTTCCAGAGGCAGTTTGTGGAATATTGCTAAATAAAGCGTAAGACTTGTCCCTGCATGAATATTCAGTAAAACTCGGTGCTTGGTTTCATCGTGCTTCCAGAACTACTAATTTCTAAAAAGTTTGAAAGGGGCACTGACAAAGGTTGTGGTTGAATTAAGTCAAAGTAATAAAAGTCATATGCTCCGTCTCCGAAATCGCCATGTTTTACTCAGCCAAATAATGAGGTCCTATGGTTGTAAGGCGAGGCAAAGGGTTACGGGTTTAGTGAAACCCACCAGTACATCAGCTGATTACAGAGGAAAAGTGCAGCTGTCTGCAACACCTGGACGAAATTTCGTGTTTGTCCAAAGTGCAAGGTTGGATTCGATATGTAATATTGTATCGCCGGCGGCCCAGAGCTACGAGCTGGGGGGGGTCTGGTCGGTAACACCGGTATTAGATCAGAACAGGCAGCGTTCAGAGACGAACAGGAGCTCCGGAGCTTCCTGCAAACAAACACGAGGAGTACGCTCCTTGAGTAGCTGACATGGGCTCATAAGAATAAACAGTTCAGAGAGATAATTAAGGTTAGGTCACGCAGAGCCCTTGGATAAGGCGGCACAGAGCCTTCATCAATTCCACCGACGTAACCGGGAGCCAGCGAGCAGAGACTGACATGGGGGCTGATATGTTCTTGAACCGCTCGCTTCGGTCTCCTGCTGAATTAAAAAAAAACAAAACAACTAAAACCCACAGTTCCACGTTTTTATACCGGTTACTGTGCAACCACCTTTTGTTTTTTAATACCCCCGTCGCTGAGATTTTTCTGGAAACGGAGAGTGATTCTCAAATGGTCCCGAGACAGCGGATGGTTCCGCGCTCGAAAACATGATGGGCCGCACGGCGTCACGGGTTACCCGGAGGCTTTTGGATGGAGGGCTGTCGGGAAGGCTAGAAGATGGTATCTAATGCGGCACGGTATCCGTTACAGTTCATGAGAGTCTGGGCGAAGCTGACTCGAGGCTGTAGGTTGAGGACAGGGCGGCTTGCCGATGCGTGTGCTGGCAGCGAGGATCTTTTGCTATTAGGGATGCAGCACATGCTGGAGCCTTCATGCAGTAAATATAGCAAATATAGAAGGTTATAAAATTGACACAGGCAGCCTTTGAAAAAATAGACATCAAGGGAGGACGGATCACTCAGTAATCAATATTTTAAAAATGAGACTGAGAGATGCGTTGATTTATAGATAGTTCAGAGAAGCATTTTTGCTCTTGTTTTCTCACAGTGAACTGTAATAATTCCTCCATCGCTTGTGATGAACAAGTTCATCACCCCCCCCCGCTCCTCATTTGCCCTTCCGTACCCTCTTTTAGGCGAAAGGATGCGTTCATCTACCCAAACGCCACCAACGTTACGCGGCCATCAAGCCCATTGCGAGGCAACGTTTCCATGCGTGAAAACGCCCCCAAGGTTGCCCCCCCCCCTCTAAACAACCTCCACCAGACTGAGGCTTTTAGTCCCCATGCTCCCCTTTATCCTTTTCACTTCAGTGAGAGGAGATGGCCAGAAGATGGTGAGTCATTCATCTGTTTTTGTTTTGGTTCTTTTTAAATTTCCTAGCGCTCTCGGATTTTTGCAGAGGCGTCCAGAGAGGGTGGGTCTCTCTAAATAGAGAGACAAGTGTGTTTTTCTGATATTTATTTTGTTGTCTGTTTACACTATCAGAAGCACTTTTCATTATCATAGAACATGCTGTACATGTTTGTGGTTTGTCTCCGGTGAGAATTGAAGACACTACATTCTGCAGAGTGCAGGAACAGCAGCTACACTGATCCATTCCAGTAGCCCTTGTTTAGGCTTTGTATCTATAATCTTTATGTTTCCGGGTTTTTTTCCATCGGGAAAGTGGTAGAGAGCATTTGGCCTCTAATCAATGTTTTATAGTAACTCCTGGGGGTCGGTGCCGCAGTCCCCGTTCAGTCCATTAACTACCTGCATGCTCCGCTCGGTGGAAACGATGGTCACAAAGAGGAAACCCCCACCCGGGGGGGGGGGCGGCTAAGCTGCTCGGTGTGATGTTTCAGAGCAGGTCAGGCAGTATTTATTCAAGTCAAGTGGCTCATGCAAAGCTGACACTGCACTGTCTACGTCATCCCTTAGAAATAAACCACAGCGGGGACCAAACAGCTCGGTCCAGGAGATATGTCCCACTCAGCACAGGCAATGAAGTTTCCTTCCTTAGGGTCAACAGACCAAACCAGGCCCAGACCAAGGATTCACAAAATGGCAGTCCTGCCCACTTACTTTTCACCACATAGTGTAGCTACTGGACTAAGAAATACAGGAATTAGAGAATATCCTTGCGATCCTTACCCGTGCAGGTAAAAAGGACGAGATACCGGTGCCATCAGTGCCAAAATCCTCCAACTTCTTCCTTCGCTTAAGGCCAAACTCTCCGGGGGGAAATTTAAACCGAAATCTGTCGATAGGTTTTCGAGATAAGTGGTCTGCAAGTACATACATTTACAGCAAGCGTATCGGGGGTATTCTTCCCTCGCCAACGTCTCAATGACCCCCGGAGACCTCCACTCACGATCACAGTTAGGCAGAGTCCCTGGCGTTTTCTGCCCCGCGGCAACCCGAGACACCCCAGTCATTGGCCGGGGGGGAGACACCGGACACCCAGGAGCGGCACTCAGGGTTGGTCACTTTGGCACAATCGTTTCTTGATCGTAAATGGTATCAAATATTCCTCAAAAAGAGAGAAAGAAAACCCTCTCTTGGGGTGAATTAAAATATCCAAGGCTGTACAGCATCATGCTGTTAATCACCTCATCTTGCCACTGAACTTTTTCCTCCGACGACATCCGACACCTTAATTCTTTTGGTTTTTAACTTTCTCTTCGACTGTGCTTTGGGTTGTTTGTTTTTTTTTTAGTTGATATTTGATTAGCCTCGCTCTCTTTCTTTCATCACAGCAGCGAACCCAACACCCCCCCTCGCTTTTGTCGCCCCCTCCGCCGCTCCCTCCGTCTCCCGGCCTCCTCGCGGGCCCTCGTGCCTTTAACGAGCCAATAAGGGACAACCCAACAAACTTTCCATCACATTAGCATGGGGGGACCGGGGACGGGAATTGCGTTAAGATCAGCATTAGCCAGCCTACCGCTGCTTTAATTGCGTTTGCTCGGCGCCCGGCAACGCTGATGGCTAGCTCCGTGCCCGTGTTCCTTTGGAGGAGGAGGAGGGGTGAGCGAGGCGGGTTTGGGCCAGAGATGCCTCAGAGGAAAACGAGACTGAGCAACAGGGTGCAGAGTTTTATATATATATATATATATATATATATATATATATATATATATATAAATGTATGAGATATGAGCCATTAGAGAAAAGCCTTCTTGTTGCACAGCGTGAGAAAAAGCACAAAATGATTCCACCGGGGACAGAACTGAAGATCTGGGGGCTACAAAACGATCACAGTTTTGATGAAACACTGGATGCAATTAGAAGTTAATGCATTGACGGCGTTTTTAGGAGAGAAAGACGGAATATACAATTTGCTGTAATATCTTTTATGTTGTTCTCACTTGAGACATCACCAGCGTTGACTTGTATCTCCAGTATCGTTTCCTAGCGATGCCAGTTTCTGGGACATGGAGCGAAAGTGCCAAATGAGATCAGTCAGCCTAGAAACCAGGCATTGTTATTTCTACAGCTCTGTTACATCGCTGCCCTTTATATCCATTGTTTTTGCCTTTTTAATTCGGGCTGGGTTTTTTTTGTCTCCCGCTCAAATCTTTCTCCATCTGTTCTCCTTGCTGCTGCCGATACTTATCCCCGTGGGTGGGGAGATATCATCTCTCTCGCTGTTACATCTGCCGTCTTCTCACCGGACAACACATGGAGCCACCGCAGATTTACACTCACAAATCCATAATGGATACAACCTTTTGTTTTTACCTGTAGCGAGGAAATTTTTTCCCAGGGAGTGTTTTGACCGGGCGTCTCTGAATTTCGGAACGATTTTTATCCTGGGCGAAGCTCCGCCTTGGACTAGATGTTCCCGACCCCTGGACTATGGATTAACATCTGGCCAGAGAACGTTGGCAACAGGGCCTTTAAAAAATTATATCATTCAGCAAAAAAAAAAGGAAAAGTAGCCATAATAAATACATATATATATCTGTATATATATGGATATATATATTTGTCGTACCCAGTCCCCCCATCCGGCTCGAGGGCCCGGGGCCCTGAGTTCTCGGCCCCTTGGGCTGCCCCCACCTCTTTTCTTTTTTTAAGCTGTAAAAACAGGCAACTTCTGTACTGTATATGCGATGCTTTTTTTGTTGTTGTTTTTTGATGAGAGGGATCCCTTTGCTGCAGCTGCATCCCGTGAAAGACAACTTGCAATTTACTAGAGCTGCCTGCACATCATTGTAGACTAATGTAGGTTAATTAAAGGTTAACCCACTAAACTAAACTGCTGTAGTTCTGTATCTTTTTCCAGGGATGTTTTCTTGTTGTTTTTCTTTTCCTAATTCTTCTGCGGCGGGGGTTCGTGTACTTAGCAGAGCCCGTCGAAGGAAGGCGAGGTCGGGAAAGGGAAATTCCAGCGTGTCCCAGGTTAATTAAAAGATGATGGTGCCTTCAACATCTGGCTGTGAAGTTGTCAAACTCAATGAGGGAAGGGAAGTCGGGGGATCGCCCGGGGGAGTTTTCCGATGAAGGGAGTGAGATGAAAAATAACATCTCGCCGGTGCGTCGGCTTGTGTGCCAGCAGGAGGAAGAGATGATGTGCGATAGAGACAGAAAGAGAGATGCTGTCAGAAAACGTTGGGCTGTGCAGTAGTTACACCGACTGAGTGGGAGGCTGGAAGCAAGAAGCTTATTGATAAATTCAGGTTTTTTACTTTTTTTTTTTTCTTGGAACCATATTGAACGCGCTCGTGTGGGCTTTCCTTTTTTTTAAAACCTCGGCTGTAAGCAGCGTGATCATTAAGGCTCTGATTTTTTCTTTTCCTGTGGGTTTTTCTAGTTGAGGGTGCAGAACCGAAAAAAAAAAACCAAACAAAAAACCCAAAAACCAGCACTTGGATTAAAATCTTAGAAATTTTTCGTTTGCACAGGTAAAGCTAGTAAAATAAATAAATAAATAAATAGATAAATTTTACAAAAAAACAACTGAATCTTAACGTTGAATATTCATGACCGTGGAAGCGACGATCAAAGTTTGGGAACAGACAAAAAAAAAACCCAGCTCCGCTAATCTCCTTGGTGGGGACTGCGTGGGCGATCTCGCAGGACTGGCAGAAAGAAAGCGAAACAACCGTCGCGTCTTCGTTCGCATGTCGCTAAACTGTGACCGGGTTGTTAAAGTTCCAGGCTATTTTTTTTCCCCGCCCCGACTTGGCGTCGCCCACAATCGTCCAGCGTTAACAGAAGCAGAAATAAAAGAAAACCAGGACTGTGGGGACGTTTACCTTCTGTTTACCGACCCGATCGTCTGATGGGTCTCGGCCTCTCGGGGAGGAATCTGCCTCATATTTTCCCTCGTCAGCAGCGAAAAGTTGATCTACTTTTCACGCCCCCTTAGACCCCCTTAGAGCTGGTAGCCGCAGGGCTGCGCCCCCCCCCCCCGACTCTACGGGCCGATCCCGGGCTTTGGGCTTCCTGTCCGCGATCCCGTGCAGCTGGAACATTTTGTTGAGGAGGTCTGGTGTCGTCCTCCCAATGGATGAATATTTTATTCATAAATCTGCCTGCGTTCGTATTTGTTGGAAACAGCGGCTAAATATTGACCTTATTCCATATTACAGTATTGAACGGGCTTTATTTGGCCTTCATTTATATACTAGTAAGTAATGTAGCTGGCGATTGTGTTTGGTTCACTGTTATCACCGAAGTCTTTTTGCTTTTTGCTGATTTCCCGAGCGAGCCCCCGTCACGTGAGCACGTTCGGAGGCTGAGGGGGAAGTCGAGCGGCACCTCGGTCCCTGGTCCCCGCCTACGACGGCGTCATCCCAACGCCCCCGTCGCCCCCCCCCCCTCCTGTTTTCCGTTTCTCGCTCGCTGTCACTTTCCGCTCTCTCTGTCTTTCTCTCTCTCTCTCTCGCTCTCTCAGGTAAGACTCAGGGCCGCCGGCGGGTTCGATACAGATGTGGCGACGCGCCGCGGCCCGAAGTCACGGAGATGAGGATCGAGTCCCCTCCAGTCTTCTTTCTTTTTTTTTTTTCCCCTTCCTCCTCCTCCTCCTCTTCCTCCGGCGTCTCTCTCCATCACCGCATCATTCTCTTCTTCCCTCCCTCTCTTCCTCGTCTGCCTCTCTGTTCACGTCCCCTTTGTTTATGTCGTCTTTCCGCTGGGAGGTTGCAGCCACCGCTCATTATACTCCTCTTACACTAATTGGGGGCATAGGATGTACAGATTGAGCCTTGATTGCTGCCTTCCCCTTTGCGTTTGTACCATCCCGTCCCCTGACGCCCACTTCCTCCCCACACACACGCACACACACACTCACCCACTCCAAACTCAGCCAGTTGTTCATGCTCCGTCTCCCTCTCTGTCAACATCAAACGCCCCGCAAGAGTGGGCACTGACACAGATACGTGGGTTTTTGGCGTCGACGCAACCCCAGATTACGGCTCTATTAGCGAGCAGCCCCCCCCCCCCCCCCGACCCCCCCTCCGACCCCCCCTCCGACGGCTGAATCTCCTGCTTCTCCCTCTCGCTGCCCTAATCCTCTTTGTTTTTTCCGTTGGCCCTTTTTTAGGCCACGTCGCCTTGTATCTGATACGTTTATAATGACTCCGAAAGAGCCATTATTTATTCCCGGCTAATCGGCCGCGTATCGAGTGCAAGGGGATTGTTGCTGATGAAGGCTGTTTCTGAAACAAAGTCTCATCTATCATGCCGGGGGGGGGTTCGGTCCTTTCGCTCGAAGCGTCGGTGGGAAATGAGGAACGAGCGTTGGCACCTGGCAGTGAAGGAAAAAGCCCGAGTTCAGTTTTTGGACGGTTGAACACAGAGAAAAGGCGACGGAGCTTCGCAGGCGCGAGCGCGGCGGCGACGGTCTCGGTCCGGGCTGCTCTTTGATTGGTTACAGAGGGAGGCGAGTATCTCTCCCTCCCAGACCGTCTAATCACATCACACACACACACACACACACACACACACACACACACACACACACACACACACACACACACACACTGCAATCTGCTACAAATATGACACGATCAGTGCCAAGTCAATTCGGTCTGATATAGCAGGGATTTGAATTTGATTGGTTTTTTTTTGCTTTTTCTTCATAATGAAACTGACCAGAGTGAATAATTTTCTCATAATAATATTGGTTAATAATAATATTTCAAATATCAAATTAAAAACACTCAATAAAAATATATTTTCTGCCACATAAGCAATAGTAAGAAGAGGCAGTGATACACTGACAGTGCAGCTTTTTTTTTACAGTGTAGGATTCCGCTGCACAAAGTGGCGAAAAGTCAAAGTCAATGCAACGCCTGAACGGAGAGCGCGGCCGTTTCGATTAGCATCGCACCGATAAACACCTGGAAAACGGGAGCGTCGCAGAGATTCCGGGGCAGCGCGTCGCCTCGCTCACGGGGGCCCCGGCCCTTGGGAGGCCGGCTCGACGGACGGGCTCCGGTGACGGTGTGACCGATTGCCCCCCCCCCCCACACCTTTATATAGCTGTCGCAGTTTATCTTCTCGTTGGATCGCTCCCACTTCCGCGGGGTTTTTTTTTTCCCCCGGCCTGCATGACTGCGGCTGAATGGGCGAATAATGAGAAACACAAATTCATTTTTACCCCGTTCAGGCTGAAGTGTCATTTTGGCGGCTTCTCCCATTTAAACACAACCAAGTGGAACTCGGGGCATTAAATATCTCTATCCACACATGCATATTTCATTTTAAACACCGAGAGATTCTTGATTATGTCGAGGGCTCGTGTCAGAGTTGGCTATTCTTGTGAAGAAGCTTTGATTTGCTATGCATCAATGGAAATGACTGATTATGTACATCTGCCCCACATGGGTGAGATAAACCAGCTGCTTTCTTTTTCCGTAGTTGTTTGCGCTATGCGAGGATTTGTCTTGGATTTTCGTCCGTTTGTTTTCAACATCTGACCTTCCCAACCAGCTTCCCACTCTGGTTTCGGTGATTTGCCGCGTTTTTAATTGCCGAATCGCAGTTATAACATTCAACACTGGGGGGAGGATCAAATTAGCTTATAAGCTTTAATAATGTCTGATTCATGCATGCATCCCCCCTGTTTTGTTAAATACTTGCAAATATCTCTAAGACCAAATGAATTATTCTTTAGCCACGACAGCAGTGAAGATCTAGACCTGGCAGAGTCGGTTCGGTTGGTCGTCCCGCCGCTTCCGTCCAGACTGGAACATCTCCACAAACCGATGAAATGCGCCGCAGATTTCCATGGTGCCAAGGAGCCGAATCTGGCGCCAGGATGTTTGAGTGTTATTTTTGCCTTTCTTATTTCTTTTTGAACCAAAATAACTTAACTCATTATCAATCTAAAGTGTTAAGCTGCCCAGCTACTTAAATCTGATTTGTTTTTATTCAACTTGCTCTGATTATGGTGCCGATGCAGATTTGACAGTAAACGGGCGAAATCTGCCGGTTCGTACGTGCGTTGTGTTGCTGTGTGTGACAGAAAGAGCCTGTTCCGGCTGCTCCGGCGTTACCGTGTCCCAGTTACCGAGAATCAGGGTCCAGGTGTCACAGTCAGTGTCGTCTCCCCTCCTCGGCCTGTATTGATCCCTCTCATATGAAGAGCGAATTAGAAAAGCGACCGGTGCTTCGGTCCTCGCCATCCCTACACACACACACACACACACACACACACACCGTGGAGAAATGTCCCTCAGCACATAAAGAGGGAACCATGCCGAGCGGAGATAGCGGCATGGGCGGCCGTAGAGCGGCCCTGATAATGGCCGTCTCCTGGCAGACTGAAGAGCCTCGACGGGGCCGCCGTTCCCCGCCGGGCGGTCTCATCCACCGGGAACGCCGGTCACACTGCCGCCGGTCACATGGCCGCCCGCGGGGCCGCCAGAGGAGAGAGGCGTTTGCGGTCGCGGTTTCTGTGTTGTTCTGTGTTCTGTGAAGAGCGAGCTCGCCTGCTCACGCCGGGTCAGTCTTATCCGTGGACGGAAAATGATGCGATTCGCTCAAATGATCCGAAAAAAACAGACCCCGTCCTGTGCGGGGGTCCTGTGTTTGACTGATCCCAACGTTCGGCATCAGCTAAAATCAATTAAAGTGCATTTAATCTGTGATTAACCAGTCGTTTATCAGTAGCCGGCTCCGACGCCACAGCCGATCCTTCCGTTATTATTTCTCTTTTCCTTTTTAGTTATTTATTTATTTTTTGCTCCCAACCAATTTTCCCACCGAGTTCAATTAGTAAATTAGCCTGGAAAATGAGCCTGGATAAATTACCCATTACAGTTGTGAATTATCGTGGCAGTGTGATGACAGCCGCCGCCGCCCCCCCCACCTCCGCCGCCGCCGCCCCAACTCGCCTTTGTCAGATCCGGTAGCGCGGCTAAAAGAAGTCACAGCCGCCGCAGCTCGGCTTCGGCGCCGAAACCAGGCCTATTAAGTGTGATTATCGGGGGGGGGGGTCTGTGAGACGTCTCTCAGACCCCTCCTCCTCACTCCTCCTGGCCGCTGTTAAATCACTCACTTTGCCAAATGTGGATTTTCTAGCAGAGGAGTATTTTTTTCACAATACCAGCTGACGTTAGTCGCCATGGCAGCATATCATCTGTTTTTATGAGTTTCTTTTATTTCTTTTATTTTTGTGTAAAAAAAAAAAAAAAAAATTATACATTGTTGTGAAGCAGAGATATGTTTATCTTCTCTTCCTTCTTATCCCATTAATCGTCCCGTGACTCTCGGATTTATCTCGCAAAACCATTAAGGCCCCGAAAGCCTGCGGATGTGAGCCGCTGCATTATGGGACAGTAAAGTTGAGGGCTCATAGTAAAGTATCTTACAGCTTTGTGGGGTTTAAACCATCTCGGAGGAAACATTGTACTTAGTCCTACTGTTAAACGGAAGCGTACTTAAAGGATAAGACCGCCAATATTCTATATTCTGTTATTGTCAACAAATCCTGTGAAAAGACCAAAACCAAGAATACTTCCACTTCCCTGCACTTTTTTATCCCGAAGCCCACGAATCTTAAAAAACAAAACAAACAAAAAAATAGGAAGGTGGGACAAATATAAAGCTTTAGTTCAGATCTAGTCTGAATAAAGAGCTGGTGCCTGTAGTTTCTTTTTTTTTTTCTCACTCAAACTGGAGTAAACAGTCCGTTTGTCGGGGGCTATTTCCAGTCGTGGATTAACATGCGCCAACCTCTTACAGCGGCAGGATGCCGGAGGCGGGATTAGCTCAAAATAACCGCCGGCGCCCAAGTTCAGCGGAACTTAGGAACGCGTCGGTCGCTGCCACCGCCTTCGCTGCCACCGCCTTCGCTGCCACCGCCGTCGCTCACCTCCGTGAGCTTTTACTGGGTTTGAGGAGACCAGTGGAGATGGAGGGGATGAATTTAGGCGTTCGAGACGGGAGAGGTCCGTCTCGCGATGGACGCCCCCCCCCTGGCTGATGGCGCGCGGCGGGGAGAGTGTGTGTGTCCGCCGCATGAGCCGTGGCCAGCGCTGCTGGAGGCTCCCCCCACTCTAAATGGTAATGCCTCCCTAGGGCAGCGCAGCATGGGACTACGCATGGAGCTACAAAATGGCACACCAGTGGGGGGGCGTGCTCGTGCTCTTGCGCGTGCTCGTGCGCGTGCTTCCACGTGCGCCGGCGTTGTCGCTCCGGTCACGTCTATGCATGGCCAAGCGCGGAGCAGCCGAGTCCCCGCCGTCCGGCCGGTGTGTGGAATTGGGTCCGGCCCTTATCGCCCGACATCCGAATCCAATCTCGCCAAAGCTCTTGGGGCTAAATGGGTGCAAAAAATCCCCGAGGGAAACCTCGCGGGAAGCCTTCATCGAAGAGTTGGTGGCTTTCGTACCCGCAGGTGAACACCCTCGGCTTACGGGAATGTATGGGCGTGATAGCTCGGC
Source organism: Istiophorus platypterus (assembly GCA_016859345.1). NCBI lineage: Eukaryota > Metazoa > Chordata > Actinopteri > Istiophoriformes > Istiophoridae > Istiophorus > Istiophorus platypterus. The sequence goes on along the minus strand of CM029131.1, from coordinate 8,924,327 downwards.
TGTCCGCATATTTTAGGCCGTGTCGCGTTGACACCGCCCCGAGGAGGAAGTGTATAATAATCAGCGGGACACAAACAACCTAGATCCTGGGGTAGAACCCGGCAGACACATTCGATTTAACAGAAAAACTGTGGAAGATTAGGTGGGATTATGTATTTAGACGTGGTCTCACCGGTTTTCCTTTCACTTCTGATAACCGGATACAAATTTGGCAGGAGAGAGAGAGTGAGAGAGAGACAGAGCGAAATTTCCTGGATATCTTCCAAATATTTTTACCTCCTGTTTGTGTTAAGAAGGATTCCCAGGTATATGAAGATATGGTAATGAGATGATGTCTCAATGGAGGCGGTGAGGAGTCGTCTTTCCATCTCTGGCTCCCGACGGATCGATTCCGGACTCAAATGCTTCCCGTGGATACTGAGATCTACATATATATCTATATAGATATATATACACAATATAAACATCTATCTGTGTGTGTCTATACCAGACTCGACTTGTTGAACAACCGTGCACATTTTCAGCGCAGCGCTCGCCAAGTTGCTCCATCTCCCGACACCTGTGACCGCGGCCCGTCTAGTTACTCGGGGGGGGGGGCACCGAATCCAAGGACACGGCTCGGGGTCAACGGCTGGCGAGGCGCGTTAGCATCGCAAAACAAGTTCACAGTCCGCGTCTCGGGCAAACCCCAGGATCAGGCGTGTGGTTTATGAGTCGGCATCGCTCCGCAGGGGTCCGGTGGACGCCCCCCCCAAGCACCGCCACCCCTGCCTGGTCGGTACTGATTGAGAACTAGAAGGCGATAGTTTGGAGGTGCAGAGAGGCTAAGTGCCTCATCTCCTCTTGCCTTGGCGACAGGAAGGAAATATGCATTTAACAAGTCAGTTGGTCAGTTGCTGTCGACCCTTTTGAAATCCAGGCAACGTGAGAAACGCTGGTGAAGCTCCAGGAAATACTATAATTTTGAAGTAAATTACTGCAGCGACGTACTGTATAAAAATCTCGCCGGATGATTTAAGCAAATGCTGCGTTGCCTGTGGCAAAATCAGAGGGTTTAACCCCTCAAGGTCAGAGGGTTTAACCCCTGACCTTTCACCCCCTCGCTCTGTAACCTCGTCTGTCACTGCCGCCACCTTTATCCTCTTTATCCTTATGTTTTGTTTTTGTTTACGGTTCTCGGGGTATGCGGCTCGGTTTCATCTCCTCCTCGTGGCCATTGTCCAGCTGATTATGCCAGCGGGCCATCTGTTGCCTGCCTGGTACCGGCCGGCTGGAGAGGACGGCGAGCATGAGGTCATCCCTCTCTACGTTCCATAGGCAGCTGATGTCCCCGGCACACCCGTTAGAACCCCCCCACTGTTCCTCCCGCGGACGCCCACGGGCGCCCCGCCGAACCCGCGCTCACCAGAATACCCACGCGAGCAGCGGAGCGCACCCCAAGCGCATTCGCTCGGGCTTACTAGGCAGACGGCCGCTCTGTTAGGCCACTAAAGGTGGACGGGGGGTCCTGGCAGAGCCACGGGCAGACGGGCACGTCCGCGGCCAGCCCTGGCCCCGCGGAGGTCGGCGGGCAGATGGTCATGCATGGCCATGGGAGTTATTAGGAGAGAAGTGACAGAGCAGGGTCTGGTTCCTAATTTCCGTCCTCGGCGTTCTCCGTATCCCTTTGTTCTCGTCTCCTTTCTCTTTAATCTCCCCCGCTCGTCCCCTCGCCGCCGTCGATTCCTTCATCTACCTTCCTTCGCCACCTCCAGTACACGTCTATTATCTCACCCCTTTTCAAGTTAACCTTCTTCGGGAGGGAGTTCTGACTATTCCAGCCCGCTCCCCAGCGCGCCGCCGATGTGCTGCGCAGACTTTTACCGACGCGACATCAATCACTGCCTCCACTCGCAGCGGCCCCGCCGCTTCAAAAAGGTTGTTTCTTGTCGGTGTTGCTTTTCATCCTTGACGGAAATAAACTCACATTATTTTCAGTTTCAAATTAAGGCGTTGAGGGAAGAAAGCCGTGTCACTAACAAGTTCTCTTTAATTCTCTCCGTTCGTGCGCCCTTTCCGCGAAGAAAATGAGGAAAATGCGTCATTTCAATTTGCTTTAAGGGATGGATCATTTACTCTACAATATTTGAAATACTCAAAGTATTAGCCCGGTTTGTTTGCAGGCATACGTGACACAGTCTCGTGTCTTCTTTCTTTCCCCCGATGTCAGCATATCTGAAATGTCTGTTTTGCCAGTCTTTTGAAAAGACGCTTTACTCGCACTGTTCAGCGCTGAGGTGTTATATCATCCGAAAGATAACCGATTCCTTCTGCCCCGAATCTTGTCTTTTTGCACAATTGATAAAAGGAAAAGCTGTGAGGCACGATCCATCATAATCACACTTAAAATGTCTGTGCGCCCTTAATAATAGGTTTATCTCCGATAGAGTAAATATAACATGAACGAGGAATTTGTCCGGGGGAAAACCGGGTTTTTAAGCTTAACACTTAGATCTAACTGCTACCATGTTGTCTATTTGTTTAAGAGTTTGTCTTTTAGGGCCTTTGCTGTTAATGTGCTGCTTAGATTTTCACTCGGTCAGATATTAGACTGAGCATCGGGCGATAACAGGATCAGCAGAGATTTACAGTCGAGTTCAGATTTTTAACTTAAAATTCATCCGTTGTTTGTTTTTTTATAAATAAATCAAAGCATTTCAGATTAGAGGTCACCTGAGGTCATCCGGAGCATTAAAAACCTCACTTTGAGATTTTGTAGTAAAGGAGTTTTGGGGCGTCTCATGCAAACGTACCAGCAAACATCAGCATTTCAAATGAAAAGCAGTGAAGAACGTTGCTTTCGGTTCACTTTCAAACAGCAGCTACTGACCGTCGGGGCCCCCTTCCGATGCTGTGGCCCTCAAAACAAAAACACTCGGCGGCGAACCGGAAAAGCGGCGCCAGCTCCAGCGGCCCGTGTTGGACGGGCTCCAAACAGCCTTCGCAGCCGAAGGGGGGACGGCTCCCCCTGCTCCTCGGCGCTGTCCGTTCTCTCGCCGCAGAGCGGGAGGACGGCGGCTAGCGGAGGCGCGCGGGGGGGGGGCCTGTAGTTTTCTAGCCCAGAGAGGGATAAATAAAGCACTAGACAATAAAGTCACTCTCCATGGACCTCAGCCTCTGGGCGAGGTTCCAGCCAACTGGCCAATCGCTAAAATGGAAATTAGAAGCGAGGAGACAGATTGCGAATAGGACTTTTATTCGAGCCGGCCCGGACGGATCGATGGAGCAGATTCCGCGGAGCGAAGCGGGCCGGCCGCAGAGATTGGGGTGAAGGGGGCAGGAGGAGCGTTAGCGTGTGTGTGCGCGCGTTGAGTTTGTATGTGCTTGGACTCCCCGTAACCCCCATAAGGGCCGAGGAAAGCCGCTTTGCAGTCGCACGCCCGAGCTGTCGACCCCCCCCCCGGCGTCCCTTCCTTTACCGCTGCCGGGGCGCTGTCGCCGAGGGTGGGACAACGTCTCCTTCAGCCCTGGGGGGGGGGGGGGTCTCGGTGCGGTGGGAGAGGCAGCTAACACGCCCCCCGTTAAAAACACGGTATTACAGGAGCAAGCCAGTGATTTCAGATTTCAGTCGCCCGTTGTTAGGGGCCACTTGGAGGGTCTATAGTGGTGGTGAATGCCAAACAGACACGTGCATCTGGAGCGAGGCAGGAGGATGAGGCCGGCGATTACCGGCTGGTAGAGTAGCCTCCGAGACGAACACGGCCACGCGACCCTCAATGTTTACCGCCGATCTCTGTTTCAACAGCAGATCGCATCAGCTGAGATGAGAGCTGAGCGGGGGACGCGGGCGTCACGGCAACGGGAGGCAGGAGGGCCCGGGGAGGCCGACGCGGTAGTTCGCCACTCTCCTCTGTTTGCCGTGCATACATCACTCCCGTTGCAATGTAGATAACCCTCTGCCACCGCTATCTCCACGCCCCGCAAGGAGAGCAGTGTTTACAGCCTCTCTCACGCCACATCACAGGAGGGGGGGGGGGCTCCCCTCCAATAAATTGTTCCTATCAGGCCGAGGCATAAGTCGCCAGTAGCTGCATCAGATTTAGCGCCACTAGGCTCTAATGAATCTCCCCCGCCCGCCCACGCGCGTCAGTATTCCATCGCCGGGGCGGCTCGGCGCAGCCCTGTCGATAACGAGCCCCTGGGTAACGATGGAGTCCGGGCGCCCTGCCGGGGAGAACGGCTGGCGTAATGAGAGGGCGTCGGGCGGGGGGGGGTCACTGTTAGGGGAGGCGCCGTCGTGAAGACAAGCTCTTGAGGACGAACTGGGGGGGTCGGCCCTCGAGATGTGTAGGTATGAGTATGGACATGGGCGGTGTGAGCGTGGTCTCCTGTCCGTGGCTGCGTTCAGGTGACATCCTGTGCTGTTTAGACCCACCGGGCGACTCCTGAGGGATTCGCTCCATCTTTTTAGCGGGTTTGGGTCTAGCGACTCACCCTAGTGAGCCGTAAAATGACTGATTGAATGAGCTATTAAGAGAGTTGCGAGCTATGTCGTGTCGATTGAATGCGGCCAGAGGCTCCGCTACAGTTAATCATTAGTTGGAATTGGACTTGGCTTCATTGAAGTTACAACTTTTTTTTTTTTTTTGTATTTTTTGATTCTCTTTCACAGTTAAACTGGGGTCTGCACAGGCCCACGGCCCCGACCCCGCTGAGAATATGGCCACTGTCTTCATTTTATTAAAAGAAAGAAAAGAAAAGAAAAGAAAGGCGAACAGGGATCAAGAATCATCAAAAACTTTTGCACTTGAGACAATGAGGAGCCACAGAAGAGTCCAAAAACAGTGCGATTAAAAAAGGGGGGAAAAAGGAACAATAACCACAACATATTCACACCTGGCCGTCTTGTGTATCTCTGACCAGAACAGATTAAAGCCTCCGTTAAAACGTTATCGACCTGTGGTTTGTTGGGATTGTTTCTTTTTTTTTTTAATAATTGCCTCCTCGATCCCCACACGGCGCAGCTCTTATCGCTGGCGTCGCACTCGAGGGTCTGGGAGGTCGGCGTGTCGATTCGGAGCAGGTCCGGCCTCTGCGGCGGCGCCGGCGGTTCCTGGTTGCGCCCGTGCCGATACCTGCACGTCGTATAGAGGAGTTAGCATCAGATCTTTTGGAATAACAGTCGACGGGTAAGCAGGCAGTAATTAATTTCACAATCGCTTTTTTTTATCACATAGATTTGCGTGTCGTCTCCTGGCGTATATTTTTTGCTCTCCCCGGCCGAAAAGCAGCCCCCCCCCCACCACCACCAAAACCACCAACACCCCACCCCACCCCCCCAGTTCCTTTCAGCGCTCGGAGCATGAGATGAAATTATACTAACAGATGATGAAAGAGAAATGCTTGATGCAGATGGATGTTCTGAAATGAGAATCATTGGGGAAATGGAGTACATAGGCGTGATCCCGTGAATTAGGATAAAATGGAAATCCATCTCGGTGGTTGTTATCCATTTAGCGCGAGCTGAATTGAAACGGGTTAAAGCTTTAATAACCTGGTTAAATCCCCACTGTGCGCTGCCAACAGGCATGCATGTTCTATTTTGACAAGTGTCAGCTTAGCAAATAATCCACAACAATCAGCCTGTAAACTTAATTATAGCAGGTTTATCAAATGCTCCCCGAACTGGGAGTGTGGCGTGAGGTTACCTCATGCGCTCGCTCTGCTGGCCCCAGATTGCATTTTTTCTTTCAGGAGAGGGGAAAAAATAAAACATAAAAAGCGCTTTGGTCTCATTGCAAAGCCCCGACCCAGGGAACACGCCGAGCCATGTTCCATTTTTGCACAGTTTGAGAAAAGAGGCACGAGGCTCACTCAGACGTAAAGAAAGGTATTTACATTTCATGCACCCTCAACCCGCTAAAACATCGGGGCCAAATTCTGGCATAATGATCCCGTTTGCAGCGCACGAACAGGCATTATGTTCTCCTGTCCGGAAAGATGTGGGTTTTCCCATTTACAGGCCCCTCGTGGCCGCGGAGCAGCAGGCTGTCGGGCTGCACTGCAGTGGCTCCGCCGTAACTATCATCCACCGCTGCACCCTGACTGACCCCGCTCCGTAGGGCAGCGCACGGAGGCTGAGGTCCCAAATAGACACGGAGGCCCCCGAGGGCGGTCGCCCTCCCGACCCGGTAATGCCCGGTCGCGTCGGGGTCACCTCAGGCCACGCGGCCTCGACGGGGTCGAGGAAAAGCGGTGAACTTTAGACGCCAGGTGTGGACCCGCCACCGTCTGAGCTCAGAATGTCAGAGCATTTGTGGGGCACTAAGCACTTGGTTGCTTTGGCCTCATTGCCATCATCGATTATTCCTGCTGCGTGCAAAAATTATCATCAGAGCGCCAATCTGTATCTTGTTTCGAACACGCAGCGAGGCTCTCGAATCAATTCTGGCGTGGAAACATGTCTTCCATCCCATCCGTTAACGCTCCTTGGCAGCGCTGCCCTTTTTGGATAAAGGGCAGTGGGCCATCATTGTAAATAAGAATTTGTTAATTAATCCGAGCCTCCCCATCCATAGAGATGCTTTTTCAGAAATCGAGGGGCCTGTACTGTGTGAAATAAAAGCCAAATAAAAATCAAAGGATTAGTTCCCTGAGATAAATGTGCTCGTGCCTAAAATTGCCTTGTTTTAAGAATTAACAATTTGCCTTGTTGCAGACCAGTTAGCACAGAGACCCGTTCTCATTTCAGGTTGATTAGAAGGGACGTTTCCACGTGTCCGACTTCGCTGACTTCCAGCTTCGGCGTGACGAGCGTCGTGCAGTGTTTAATTTCCTGCATGGTTTGAACGTGAGCGGCAGGTTTGATTTTGCAGAAGTCTCGTTAGTCGCCGCATAGAACAGGATTCAGAGGAAAAAGCCGTATTGTATTTGCGGTGGCAACTGATCCACAACATTGAAAACCAGTGATAACGCCGCCACATTGCTGCCTCGACAGTCGTACACAAGCCCTGGATTATTGATTTGAGAAACATATAAAACCCCAAGCTCTTGTATTACCTCTTTGTCAGTAGAACGCCACACACATCCAGCTCGGTTGTACACAGCTACATCATGTTAGTGCCCACGTTTGACTGATGGATCTCCGTGGCGAGAGAATTCCCATTAGATATTGTAAGCTGCAGGCGAGGCTGCTGCTGCTTGTTTGGAAGGAGTGATACTCTCCCAGAAGCCTATCCAGCGGGGAAGGAAGCTGCCATGAGAGAAGAATGCATGGGACAAGACCCAGTTTCTATGGAAACAAAAAGAAATCTAAAACAGGAGTTGGGGTGGGAAAGGGGGGGAGAGAAAAAGAAGAGGAGGAGGATGCATTGGAATGTTTTTGGAGATAGATGATCATGAAAGGAGGTAGCGTATGTGAAATGCTGTAAGTCTGGTCCTCCCCTGTGGTAGCCAGTGTTATTTATTCATCAATCGTATGCAGGGCACAGCAGCCCTCGTAGATGCAGTTCACGGCTCCTTTCAAATCCAAACAACATATCAAAGTATTTGCAGAGCTGACATGGACCTAACCTACTCCTACTTATGTTCTGAAGCATATGTTCTGCGCTGCAATTCATCAGTCGGCACGGGGAACTCGGATTCCTTCTCCGTTCCCCGCGATCGAAGAGCCCGTGTGCAACGAGCACAAACATACGACCGAGCCCCGGCGAAAAAAGCTCTGCTGTTCCAGCCGTCACTCACCACACCTCCGGGCTGCGTGTAAACAGAATTTATTAAAACAGAACAAAACAAAACAAAAAAAGAACGGAAAGAAAAAGAAAACTAAGTGAAGGAGAATTTCAGGCAGCAATGGCAGGAAGAACAGGCCCGGTATGAATAATTAAAGAGGCGGTGCCGTTGATAACGATGGTGAACCCGCAGCTCATTAACAGTGAGAAGTGAGACGAGGGATGACTGGAAAACCAAAATCCTGTTCTCTTCTTTGTTGTTGGCGAGACTTGATATTTTTTTTTCTTTTTTTTCCCCTACAGTGTAAACGGTAGCTGGTACGACGCAGCCTCCAAAAGCCGGGAACTGTCGGAGCCGAAGGCGTCCCGCGCTCTTGAAAGGAAGGCACGGGACGCCTTCGGCGCAGAGAACCCGGTCACGCGCCCAGATACCCTCGCCGCTCCATTGATACATATGTTATCAACAAAGCCTATAGATCGCCGCTTTCTCGGAAGCCTTTCCCCAGGCCCTGATGGTGAAGCTCATTTCCAATGCTAATCAGGAACAGAGAGACTGTGCTCTCACGACTCCATTCCGCTTTTCCTCCTCAAACAATTGTTGCATTGCGTCAGAGCCGCCCAGGATGCCCATTGTCTCCGAGCCACTGCGGCTCAGCTGCGGGAGCACCACTTTGCCCCCCCCCACCCCCACCCCCACGTGGTTTGAGAACAAACACCATTATCAACAACAAGAGCACCAACAGCAGAGTAAAAGAAAAAGCAAGTAAACCCATCAGAGAGATGGGGGACGTGTTTGCATCTTCTGCAAACCCGGCGGGGGACTCCATCTCTAAATGTTAGAACGGGCCCTTGCCAGGGATTGTCGGGGAAACAGCTTCCGCTCAGTCGTCAACACAAAGGGTCGTCACAGTCGGCTAACTCGACGCTCACCCACCAGCCACTGTATACAATCAAATGCAAAGTGGGAAATAGGGAAAATAAACAACAGAGGTAACACCAGAGCACTTTGTTATGAGAGTCTTCTAAGCAGGGCTTTCATTAAAGTGCGCTTGGAAAATATAGTTCAGCTGCCACTTGAATGGAGTGATGCACACATTTTGCTGATGCACTGTATGGCTGCCTGACTTCATAGAAATGCTAATTGTCTCCACTAAGAGCAGCTAGTGTGAACACACAATGCAGAAAACAAGAAGATTCATATTAACAATGAATACACCCCTCAGGACGGCGCCGCTAACCGTCTTCAGCCCCACCTTTGGGTCTTCGGCTTGACTTCCGAAAGCCGCCTGCTTTGGTGTTTTCACCGGCAGAGCCGCGGCGAGGAAACTCCGTCAAGCGGTTCATTTTTTTCTATGGGTGAAACACATTGTGGCATAGCAGCTGGCGTGGGAAGTGAGTATAGCTCTATTTAAAGCTCCATCAAGATCTGTGAAAAAAGGAGCAGTGAAGCAGTGGTGGGATGTAATTATATTTAGTAGGTGTGGAAAAATGTTTGTGGAGGAGAAGATCGTGTTGTAGTTTCTCAGATTCCTCCTTTGTATGACCCCTGCATACAAGATTACAGATATGAATAAAAATGAAGCCCTCGCTGGCAGCGGTGGTATCTTGCTTATTTAGCGAGTGCTAACGCTATTTGCCACACTTAAGAGCATCGGCACGCCCACATCAACGGCTAAGAGGCTGCGGAGACGATCTAGTTCGCTTCCAGGTCATGGTGAAGCCTCACCGACAGCGATCCGGAGCAGGCTTCCTCCGAGCCAGAGAGCGTGCTCCCCGATGGCAGGTTGTCACGGACCCCGGCGGCAGACCGAGCTCTTTGATATGCGTCCCAGCAGCGGGCCAGGAGCGCGGCGTCAGCGTCCTCGGCACAATGGCTGCGGCGTGAGTATCTTAGCGGGACGCACTTAGCAAGCGCCGGGTGGATGTGCGTCGGCTGCCGTCACCACCACCAGCTTCTGCCGCTGTGACCCAAACCCCCCGCCGCCACTCTCCTTGCAACGGCTTCCACGACACGTGTCACATTTCAGCGGGAACCACGAGTAGCAGGAAAAAAAATTGCCAAAGCGGACGCGCAGCATTCTGCACCGGGAGGCGGGGCACCTTTGTGCCGCCGCTCCGGCCCGCGTTTAAGAGTCGTTCCCTGCTGGCTGCCAGACGGGTGCACGTATCGAACGAACCCCAGCCCGTCCTCTGCAAGGGAAGACTGGCGACTGGCAAATGCGGGAACCCATCAACGTTTTATATCCTTGACCAGGATCAAACAGAGCCTGATATATGGCTTGAGAGTGTGTGTCATTAACTCGAATGAGCGGAGACGAGAATCGTGTGGGCATTTTTATGAGCGCACCCCCCCCCCCCCCCTTCCTTTCTGATTTAGAAAGCTGACATGAGTCAGTTGGCTCTGGCAGTCCATTAAAACTGGAGTACCTGCGCCAGATCTGGGCTGTGATATCCTTCTTCTGTCTTTGGAGAGTTTACAGTCAGCAGCGGTGGAAACTGCAATAACTGTCACCACTTTTCGATGCATTTCTGTTGACCGTGAACCACTTTATTTGCACACAAACACGGCAGAGTTTGTACATCTGCACGATGGCAGTGCTTATGACATAGGCTGTCACTTTGCCCGTGTCCCAAAAGTTAGCATTTTTTTTTCCACATGCTCATTTATATTCGTTCCTTTTTAGGTATTTTCCCCAGATTCAATTTAATCAAATTCTGCTTCTCATGTGAACATTATTGAAAGCATTTCATTTGCCAATTAGCCAGCTGCTCCCCAGTTAAATAATGAATATGCTAATTCTAAAGCTGGGGGATATGTTGTTTTTTTGAGTTACAGCAGCGACAATTATCCAAGTCATGGATACTCACAGCGGTGCACTGCATGCAGGCTTGTGTGTGTATGGCTGCAGCGTGTTTGCGTGCACGGTCATGTTCATGAAAGTCATATACAGTGTACAGCTGTTTACGTACAACACTGTGCATGTGTGTGTGTGTGAGTGTGTGAGTCTGATGTGTCACCTCATGGGTATTTTGTGAACGATTTGTATTTATAGATTCGGCCCAGGGCCTGTGGTTGTCATTGTAGCATATATACTGGTTGTGTTAATGTAAATCTGACATACGTGTAGCATAAAGTGTGCGCACTGTATGTGTGTTCAGGGGAATGTTGATTTTAAGGAATGGTTCCTTCCATGCAAGTTGATTTGTTTGCCTTCCTTTATCTCCGTGGGGCGCTGACTGCATGTTCCTGACAGCTCTAATTGAAAGCCATGCGGAGCCGAGCCTATGTATGCAGATACACACCCTGCTATCATCCATCAGTCGGGGGGGGGGGCGGTGTGCAGGGGAGAGCCGGTGTACTCACCCATGAGCTCGGTGACAGATTCTTCTTTAATGTGCTTACTGCAATACTCAGCGCCACAGCAGTTTGGAGCCATCATTCAATGCACACCTACTGTACCTTCACACGCAGCAATCTGTCAGTCTATTAATTATAGCTGTCACCTACTTACAGTGCGTGACAGCTAAAATGCCCAAGGATGCCTGTCTGTCAGTCTATCAATGCATCCGTCCCTCCAGCCACGGTTTACCAACAAAGAGTTACCACTAATCAATTGGCTCCCCTCATCTGCAACATATCCCATTTAACTTGCAAACAGAGCGCCGCCATCTTTGTTTATTTTCAAAGATGCGGGGTCAGACTGAATAATGACGTGACCTTTTGCCACGCTGCGGGAGAAGCCGGTATCCCATGGAAACCCATTAGAGTTTCTAACAAATAATGACCTGACAAAGGTCCAATCGTCATGAAAGTGGGATGATTAGCATTCGGTTTAATAAAATATATCGTAAGAGCCTCTTTGCAGCTTTGGAAGAATCAATAGATGCTCGCTGTGGGCATTTTAAAAATGTACTGCAATGTTCAAGAGCATTCCAGTGTTCAATATACCGGTTTACATTGCCCTGATTTACAGTGCCCCTGAACGTCACTACAGTCATATGAGCATTTTTCATGGTGATTGTAAATGATCCATTAACATAATGGATCCTTTCATCAGTCCCCATAAAGGTCGAGAGACTGAGGGTTTGCTCTCTTGTTAAAGGCTGTGCTGAGCTTACTTTTCTAGCCATGTTAGCATCAATAGGAACAGCAATGTTGGCCTGTTAGTCCGTTGGCCTGGCCACTACTTTGGCCCAAACTTAAATAACAGTGGAACAACTATCGGATTTTATTGCCAGGGAATTCAGAACAGACATGAAAAGATAAATTCTAATGACTTGGGTCATCCTCAGACTTTTCCTTTTGCACCACCAGCTGGTCAAATTTTTCATTTATTTATGCGGCCTAATATTGGAGACTAGATGGATGGGAAGAAACTTTTGTAGACATTCATAGTCCTCTGAGGAAGAATCCCGCTTTTGTGATCATTTAACTTCCCATTTAGTTCCATCAGCAGGTTTATATTTTTGTTTCACGGCGAAATGTTGTAACAACTATTGGATGGATGGCTGGGAAATTTACTACCGATGTGCAAGGTTCCTCAGGGATGAATTCTAATGACTCCAGCAGTCCCCTTAGGTCAAAATTTAAATTTGTCCAATTTGGTTAATGATCAAATACCTGCAAACTAATGTCATTCCCAATTGGCCTCACATGTAATTGGTGTTTAGTGCTAATTATCAAATGTTAGCAGGTTAACAGGCAAAGCTAAGGTGGAGAACATGTTAGATATAACCTGCTAAGCATCAGCAAGTTGCAAATTGTCACTGCAAGCGCACCAGCATGCTGATGTTAACATATATGACAAGGCACTGCTGTGCCTGAGTACAGCCTCACAGAGCTGTTAGCATGGCATCTTCTGATCACAAGTGCAGTGATTTTTATCTCAGAGTTTAAAATAAAATCAGGGAAAACAAACAGGTCATAGACGAGTTAGCGGATGTTGAGTATGGTCCGACGATTAAATATTTCTCAGTTACGTGTTTTTCTCCAACAAAAATATTAATACCTACTGACGTGGCCTTTTATCCCTGGTGTAGATATTATGTGTAGGAGTGGTGGAGGGGTCCAGATGATAGAGGCAGAGAGAGTTTTGAGTAATATTCATACTGGCGTGATTTGACTCCATGGTAGCTGCTCCTGGCATCCTAAATTCCTAGTTGGCCAGGCCACGGTGACAGTTGGTGGCAGCTTCTGTCAGGAGCACCGCATGGACAACCACAAAACTGTCAGACCGGGGGGGAGGGGGGCAACAGACAGACTTGATATCCGAAAGGAATCAGAAAAGGTGAACAGGCAATTCATTGCACAATGAAGCAAGAAAGGGGAAAGATGAAAGGCTCTGACTTGAGCAAAATTAAGGATGATAGGTAGAAAGGGAAATAGAAATACAAAAGTGTGCTGGAGTGGGAGGAATTGGACAAGCTGAAAAGTGAATAATACAGGTTGAGCCTTTGAAGCACTGATCTTGAGATCAGAGAAGAGAATGACATTAGCTCAGACTATGAATTGGTTTGGGTTTTTTTTTTTGTTGTTGTTTTGTTTTGTTTTTTTGTCCCTTTTTTTTTGGTCTGTCATGCCTAATGAAAAAGATTCTCCACATCATAAGCCCTATTCTTTGCAGAAAAAAAAACATTTTACCCGTTACTGATAGATTTATGAATAGAATGATACAATATACGATTAAATAATAGAATTATTTAATATCAATTTACTGTACATGTCATGCTATATATTGCCTGTCTTGTCAATTCAAGATCACACAGCTGCAAGACTCATTATACAATCACATCAAACCTCACCTTATTCTCGCTGTGCATTCTTTGCTGGTTCAGTGTAATTGGGATTTAGACTCCAATCCAATTCATACCTAAATTGAGAGCACGGCGTTATCCCATTCAGTGGCAAAATTTAGAAAATGAGTCGAATTCAGTTCGCAATGCACATCATTTAGCGGGGAATTTCGGCTTTAATGGTCATCACTGGTATTGTCATGGGATGTACCCCCCCCCCAAAATTAGGGAGACTGTTGACCTCAAACCTTTGAATTCCATTGCAGAAAGGCCGGAAGAAGACGCCTCTGCTTTGCCCCGCTCCTCTTTTGCCAAATCCCCGGAGCCTCCTCTCTCAGGTCTGGCAGGAGCCGGTGACCTCTGCTTTGTGACTGAATTAATCCACCGGCCTGAGATAATGGCCATGTCACAGCCAAAGACAGGATGTGGCGGGAGAATAATCGGCACAACCGCCGTGCCGTTTTCATCCCGGCGGCGATGATCGCTTTGCCACAGAAAAGAGAGGAAAAAAAAGAAAGAAAGAAAAAAGAGGTGTTGCTTCTCTCATTCTCCGGCATGCATGAAATGAGAATTAAGATTACAGCCCTTACAGGCGTAACAGACAGGCGCACCTCAATGATCAGTTTTGATGGTTGACTGTGGTTTTTTTTGGAACGGGGGAATTTTTCTGAGTACGGCCTCTACATGCAGATGGAAGTGTTTGGCTATATTTTACAAGGCGGGGCTTCTAATGGCGTGTCAGGAAAGCGCTTGCATGTGCTTTGTATGCGCATTACACATATTGTGAACTTTTGTAGCCTGTCATATTAAAATTTGTAACAGATGTAGTAGAAAATATTGCTTTAATATGTTAGCAAGTGGAGTCTTTTTTATGTAGTTGAATGTTGCAATGACCAGATAAGGTTTTGAGAATGTGCAATTGCTCTGTTGGGGCCGTCTGGCTGGCAGAAATGCATATTTTCAAAGTGAGCCTGACTGGCCAGCCAAGACCAAGTAAGAGTCTCCGTCTCAAGAAGAGGGAGTAGCTCCCAGTTGGGGATTAAAGCCCAATTGTGTATATCTTTTGCTGTGAGACTGAAGAATTGTAACTTAACTTTCTGTGGAGGACTTATGCTTGAGCTGTTGTTCGAGCACTGTGGGCATTTGACTCCGAACTGCAGAAACAAAAAGTTTCGTGTTAGTGCAAGAGGAAAAATGCAGTGACAGCAGCTCTTACGAAAAATCATTTGCTCCCAACCCCTTGTTCCATAAAAATGAATCTGAATTCAGTGCTATTCCTCAGTGGAAACCTTAGGTTGTCAGTGCAGATGAATTTCTAATCTCTGGGGAGGGAAGCAAAGGGAAGAAAGGAAGCCGTGCAGCATATCAAAAGCTTAGGGCCACGTTGTGCCAAAAGAGGACCAAAGGGTAACCAAGGCCCTTCATTAAGCCACAAACTGTGTTTGTTGCAGCTGGTAAATTTAGTAGCACCGCTCCCACCTGAAAATATGTGCGGAAAATCTGCTCTGGCTGGTCATGAGGTCAACACTCCGTCTGCTTGTGCCCACAGATCACCCACAAAGCTACTAATCACGTCCCGTGTGAATATTCAAATGTTGCACAAATACGTACTGTAGGTGTTATAACGAGCTGTTATTTAGGATTCTTCTCCCGGCGTGACGGCCGGCGCAAGTCTGCTAGCTACCGGTCCGCCACCGCCAGTAACCGTCGCTTTATTTTCCCCCGCACCACCTCCTCCGTCCTTGTCCCCTCTGCACCACATGCTGCTCTGCCTGCAATGACAAGCTAATGGGAGTTAACCAGAATGATAATTAGAGTGATTTGTTCACCCCCCCCCAAAAAAAAAAAAAAAACAGTTTATAAATGGATTTTACCCCCACGCACACACAGCTGGCTGGGGAGAATGGCTGAACAAAGAAAAGGATCACTTGTGTCTTTACCCCCCCCCCCATGTCTTTCTTGGGGAGTTTGAAGAGAAAGAGTAAGGAGCAGAATGTTGGGAGAGCAGCATCAATGGCAAACCTCTCTCTTGCCTCATGTTTTTAGTAAATCTGACGGACAAAACCCCGACATACCATCACTGGAAGGTTCCTCCTGCTGACGGTAGCCCGTCCGTCCACTTCTTACAAATGTCGGATGCTCACCCTCCCGCAAACCTGTGAGACTTCCCTTAGCAGTCCCTGGAAATCAGATACTGCCTCCAAGGCCTGTGGGTTTTATTACTGAATCACTCTTCACCGAACTCAATTGAGTCACCCCCTCTCACGGCAGCGGAGAGCCTGCGATCACTCGAAGGTTCTCCCGTCTCAGCGTGTTTGCGGAGGCCTCGGCCCGCACCATTCACGAGATCAATTTAATATTGTTTGTCTGGATGGTGGGATATTTTGATTTTCACAGGGGGTCATCGCAAGCGAACCTCTCGCCTACCTTTGTTAAAGCCAATTCTCCTGACCAAGAAAAAAACAGCACTCCACCTCCATCAGCTCCAGACTATTACTGTGGAACGGATGCATTTCCAGAATAATTGCAGAAAATGTGAGGGGGGGGGGCAGAGCTGCTGCGACCACGGAAATCCACGGCAGCTCGCAAACCAGCTCTCAGCCGCTGCTCGGAACAACGTGTACCCGCTAATAACATGAATGACATTTCTGTCCGAGATGCAACAATAATAGCGAGGTCCTATTAGCCTTTGATGTCATGTATGCCGATGACATTAACCTATGATTTTAAAATGTCCTCTTTCTGTCGACCTCCAGGAAACTGCTCCGAAACTAAAGTTCACAGTGTAGCATTGCAGAGCAGCACTAAAGGGGCAGGATTGGCCTCTCATTAATATATATTTAATTAGCTTGTCTATATTCAGAAAAATGGCCAGTCATTTTAATTGGCTTTATTACCCTAATCATTTGACGGGAACCTTTTCGTCTTGATGGATGACCTTATTAATACGTAAAAGAAACTGCCACAATCCTTGGAAACGGAGCAGCTCAAGTGACTCATTAAAACCGCTGCTCCACTTATTCTGTGCTATTTATGTTACAAGCCAAATCGTGATCAACACCTCATTAGCATTTCAGGGCTGACGTACAGACTGACGAGATGATGGACAGATACCTTGATTCTGGTTGCCAGGCATAGTTTTAAATAAAATTTCAAGCTCTGCATTTTTCTAATTATTTAATGAAAGTATCTTAGGATTAAATTGAACTTTGAGTGAACTTAATCACTGTTGGGAGAGGCAGGTTTTTTTTTGCTTTTTTTAAGGTACGGATATTGTGCCCAGACCTGAAGAAAAAAACGTCTCTGTGGGGAAAGAATTGCAGGAAGGTACGAAGCAAATCATGGTGTCTGACTGACATACCTGGATTTATTGAAGCCCCAGACAGACTTCTCTCAGCTACTTGCTTATGCCGGCGTATCCAGAAACCACACTAGCTGAAGTGGCCATATGCAGAGGCAGGCAGCAGCCCAAGGACAGAGAGACGAAGAGGGGATAAAAAGGAAGAAATTCAGTAAGAGAAATGGTAGGGTGACAGAGATAAGGCAAAATGAGACTAATAGATTAGACACAAGACTCAGAAGTGCAGCGAGGACAAGCAAAAATAGAGAAATACCTTAGAAATGGTCGACGCTTCTGTATAATTTTCACTGGGGGATGATTCTGTTTTGGAAAAGGGAACGGGGATAAGGGCATTATCTAGCACCTATATTTGCAGGCCCCATTTTTCTTATGTTTCCATAAATATGAACACAATATCCGTGCAAATGGGATTTACTCTATCACAGTGTGACGCTCCAGTTTCTGTGCAATCTGGGATAGAAATCATCTTTGTGATGGAGGATAAAGAAGGCAAAGGTTGTGAGACAATACCCGGGTCATACTGAAGTTTACTATGTTTGTCTGAGTGGTACTGTAGGTTGTCTATGAATATTTTTGTGGTTGCTGTTTCACTATAGTCTAAACATGGGAATCTGCAAGCCTACCTGGCTGCATGTATGTTCCTTGTTTGCACTGAGAAACCATTTAGTGAATTCCTCACACTTTCCAGCACCTTTGACATATAGAAGCTCTGATTGCAAGGTAGCAATTGAAAACCTGAATTGAAGCCGTGGCCCCTTAACCCCCCTTATTTCTATCATGGCTGATGATTGTATTGCCACTCAGCTTTTTCCCCTCCGGCAACACACCTGCCCCCTGACACAGCCTCAATTGTCAGACTGGCTTTCAACAGATCTAGTGTTCGATTTGTGGACAGAATGGTCCTTGAGGAATATTACTGTCATTGTCTTGCAGTGTTTCAGATTGACACGATGGCGGCTTCATAGCTTCTGATGTTTTACATTTTGCTTGTGATACCAGTTGTTGTGATCTCATCGGTAAAACAGGCAGTTCATTCTGCAACGTGAGAAAAATAACTCAACACATACCTTGGCGATGTCTGGACATACACACCAGAAATACTAGAACCTATTTCTTTCTGGATTTTTTTATTGGAAAACCTGCTTGGGGGGGGGGGTCAATGGGGAACCACAACAAGCTCATTGATGAACAACATAGTTAATCCTACGAGCACCAGTGCATGTCAATAAAGAGCCTCAGGGTCTCTTTTTAAACAGCCTCATACGGAGGATAAAGGGCTGTTCCAGAGGACGTTTTCTCACCAGGGTTGTTTTAGATTTTTTCACAAACTGAAATACCCCTGAAGGTTTCCTAGATCACCTTTCCTGTTGTGGCGTGGGTTGCTAAATGGTTTTCCTCGGGTCTGAGAACACTCAAGGATCACTAGCGTTTGATCCGCCGAAGTAGCCTTTTTAAACTTTTCGTCTGTACGACATGTCACAGAACACAGCTCTTGTCATATCCCTTTCTGAATGACATGCCAGCGAAGTGACAAGCACGACTCAAATGTGCCTCCGGTGCAACTTTAAAAACCTCACATGTTACATTAAACATGTTCCGTTCCTTCTTCCAAGACTTAATTTATTTTAATTTTTGTCTCCAGACAAATGAATTCCAATAAATTACAAGCTCTACTTGCAGCTTTTGATCACAGAAGAAGAAGAAGAAGCTGTTCATGATCAATTGAGGGCACCTCTTACCTTTTGAAAACCAGAGGAACTGAACAGTGGGATCTCTGTGACCTGTTATGAACCTTGCTGTAGGCTTTATCATTATAATTTAGACTACCTCTCCAAGTAATGAGGTCTCTGGTCTAAAATATTTATTGGCCCAATAAATACAAGTAGCACAAAAGATTCAGGGAGTAATGCAAAATTCATGTAACAGTAGTGTAACTAATGGCACAATCCACACGCATTTCAGATACTTCTGAGGGGAATTCGATGAACTTTTGTGCAATCATATTTTGACTTCATGAAAAAAAGATAATTTAATTAATTTACTGAGTGGCCCAAGGGCTGACTGCATAATCCTTCAGTCTAGTAATATGATGAACCACAAATGCCAAACTGCAGGGGAAAAAAAAAAAAGAGTTCCAATTGATTAAACCTACATATGCAGGGAAGCCTGCAAGGTGAGTTTGTATTGTCATATAAGTACACTAGCGCTTCAGATATCCTCCGGCAGTATGCATACTTTGTTGGGTATAATTCTATGGCCTAGCTTATAGGAAACGGAGGATAACAGTAAAAACTCAATTGTTTTGTTTATATCTTTTTTCTCATTCTGCAAAGGGAAAGAGGCCGTATAGATGAAATTAGCAAAACTCGAAATTTCGGACAGCTGGTAAATACGACCAAGTTTCATTTTCTAAGTTCTTAGCAAAACATTTCGCATCTGTCCACAGCTAAAGATCTGTGCATTTGCACGTTGCTGCGCGCGCGCGTGGGCGAGAAGTGGAGTTTTATGGTCTCGGCGTATACATGGAGTGAGGTCCATCACGGCCACCGCAGCCTGTGGCATAAGAGGCTTAAGGAAGGAGACATAAATCACAAAGCGGTTGGTGAGTGAAAAGCAGAGATACAGAGAAGTTGTGCGGGGAGAGAGGGGAACATAATAGGTAGCTGTGGGTTGCGCCTGAGACTGTACACGTGGCCTGATACTGTATGTCGACGCGATTGGATATGGTTGGATGAGTAGAACCGGGGCTCTGCTCTGCTCTCCTCTGCTCTCCAGCATGAAAGCAGGCTTGTTACGCAGCCAGACAGATACTGTGTATAGGACTGGGGACATGGGGGAGCCAGGTTGGCAAACAAACAGGCCTACTCTGACGGACTGATAAACAACTTCAGGTGAATCCAAAGACAAAACTGGCAGCAACTCATTTCCAAAAGTTAATTATGTTAAAGCAAACAGCTGCAAAAACACTGTGATATCAAGTGGCACTGCCCTGCTCACAGCGCTCGAAATGAATGTGAAAAGAAATTTGAAATATTGTGTGTTGCATAACATAATAACACCATTTACTCCTCACTTCCCCCAAATTACATTTCTCTGATCTAGCGCTTGTCGCCTCGTAGACTCAGGTCATCCTTAGAGATGGCTCATCGCGCAATCTCTTGCCTTCTCTTCCTGCCATACGTCACTTTGATGCACCAAATTTCCCAGCAGTCTTTGCTCCCTGTTGGAGCCTGAGGACTTGTTCTGGTATTTTTTGAAAGTGGTCCCTGATTTTAACAGTTTCAGCGGTAGGGAGTCGACCCCGCTGTTGACGATTTGTCTTTCAGTTAACCAGTCGGTCAGAGTCAGACCTCTATCTTAGGAGGCGGTGGATGAAGCGCTCGCGAGATGAATTCTGTTGTTTTACACTGTTGTCATAACCTATTGAAACGATGGCCAAAAACTACCAAAACACGGCCCGGGGGCGGAATGACCTGGAAATGTTCCTTCTGTAAAGAAATCCCTGACTTCCTCGGTACCGTGTGCCGCCGCTCTCCTTCGAGACTTCGCGGCTCTAAGGAATGCTGACTGTTCAGCGTTTCTGAAGCTAATTTCTCACCGAGTGTAATTTTTTTTCTTTGCGCCTTTGCTAACACCTTTGAAGAAATGAATAAGACACACAGGTTTGGGTGAATACAAAACATAGTAATTAGTATTTTATCTCCTTCCCTCTTACGCTCCTTCTCTGCCCACTCGTTTTACTTCCTGTCTTTGTCCCTCTCGCTGTCTCTGCGGTTCAAGGGAAGAATTCCCTTCAACTCCTCCACTAAATCACAGACAATTAAAGCGGAGCAATTTTTTTTCTTTTTATTTATTTCTTTATTTTTTTGGCCCCGGGGCCTATCTGCTGGGTGCGTTTGATTCCTTTACACGCACACATGCAGATGAACGGGCGCTCACAGCACTCCCACCAACCCACGCACATAGAAATAAGGACGTACAGGACACGTACGCCCCCACAAGCTCTTTTGTACGAGTGCAACAAAGGCATGTTCTCTGTGGTGCGTTTTATTTGGCCGTGGCTTTAATAGGGGCTTTTAATAGAGCAGAGGATTACAGAATCCCATCCTCGTCTCCCCCCGCCAGCTCATTGGACACTCTCCACTCTGTCAATCAAACACTGGATTTAGCTCGCTGCTAAATGCGGCGGTGCGCCTCAGCCCGCGCTGGATTTAGTCACAATCACTCGGCTGCCGGCGGGGTTTTTTTTGGGGGGAGGTTTTTCTGTGTGCTGTTGCGCCAGGCCCAGGCGTCGACCGAGTCGTGCCGCCAGGCCGGCTCGCGCGGCGTCCCCTCCACGACGACCTCCGCGACCTCCGTCTGAGGTGCATAATGATTTGGCGTTGTCGTAGGACATGTCAAACCGCTGAGCTTTACACAATAAAAGCAGCACGAGTCAACTTCTAACGGTCAAAACATTTGAACTTCAAAATCCAAAAAGCGTTTTGAACCGATGTCAGTAAATTTTGCACCATATGCTCTTTTTTTTTTTTTTTTTGCCAGAGTGGACAGTCTGGGATATCAAAGAGGAGATCTAACAGTGATTAGTCCAGCCTTTCCTGGACAGAGTGCTGACTGCTATTTAAATCTAAATTAGTACAGTTTACAGGCCGTTTTAGAGCAGCAGAAAAAAAGCTGTAAACATAACATTTAACATATTATCACGCTATAAAGTTCTCTATTTACACATCCAGCTGAAAGACAGCGACATTAGCATTCATTCGGGTTCTTATGTCTGGCAACCTGATTTTTTAAAGTCTAATAATCCCTCTCCTTTAGCTTTCTTTTGGTTTTCAGTGCTGCAGGTGAAGTAGGTTTCATAGATTTTTGATTTTTGATTTTTTTTTTTTTTGCTGTAAACAGCTGCCTGCCTCTGGAAATGATGCTAATGAAGACTATGGAAATGGACTAAATTTTACCTCACATTTCTTTTTACTCTACTTTATTGTATTTTTAAGATAAAAGTTTTATTTGGCTTTTAGTTTTTGATTCATCAGCTTCTCTTTCCTTCAAAAATATTTGCTGCTTTTTGACAGACAGAACCAGACTATGCTAACAGTAGCTAACATAACCTAACAGGGTATAAGGGTCGTAAAATCAGCAAAGCGTCTTAGTAATGTCTCTGTAGACTTTGCCAACATTAGCTAAAGTTAACCCACATGGGCTATGGGTAAATAAGTCTCTCACTTTTTCATTCTTTTAGTTGTGATTCCATAATGGATTCTTATTCAAGTCTCAGTGTTGTCAGGCGAGCTGGAAAGTCATGTCTGGTATTGACCATCTCTAACACATTACAAATGGCAATCGATAGTTTTGTTGTTGTCTTACATTGCCCGCGTCCAATGCTTCTAAAAGTAGCTAATAATTGGCGCTGATGATTGCTACCAGGCTCATAACATGTTGACCCGAGCTCTGTAAGAAGCAGGTGAACGAGACTGAAAACATTCCATCCTGAGAACGGATATAATTAGCATGTCTCTTTGTGTCCCCATCAGGCGAGACAGTGTTGCATAAACAAATTTTCCCATGTCATAATTCATATTTCACATTATCCAGTCAGCGTTCTCATTAAAATGTCAGTGTATACTCGCTGTTGTATTTCAGCTTGAAAATACCAACTGAACAGATATATTTTCCAGGTTGAGCTTAATTATATGATTTACACCAGACTCTGACAGCAAAGGGAAAAAACATTTTTAAAAGAAAGACCCATTTTTCTTTTTCCGGCTGTGTTTTGTGAGCAAGTTATTATGCGATCAATCACATGCAGCGTGAACGGCCCGGGATCGATTAATAATTGAAAACCGTTCAGCTACTTGAAGCGCTGATTGGAATCTGCCTTAAGTCAGAGGCAGGCAGTGTTGAAGGGCACCGGGTTAAATAGACATGATTAATCAAGCCCAAAGCAGTATCTGCATTCATTTGAAACAATGTGTGTGTGTGTGTGTGTGTGTGTGTGTGTGTGTGTGTGTGTGTGTGTGTGTGTGTGTGTGTGTGTGTGTGTGTGTGGACTGCAGCTGGGTCTCAGTTCCATACCAGATACTAAATATAAGCAGGTTTTAAGCGTATGGTGCGTTTTCATGAGAAAATAAGGGACAGAAGATGTTGCATATATTTTTGTGTGCAGCTATATAGGTGATCATGTGTGCCAGCATGAATGTGTTGAACTGGGCACTAGTTTTCCATCCATTCTGTGTGTGTGTGTGTGTGTGTGTGTGTCCCTGAGAGCTCCTGCTGGCGGGTGTTTAGTGCCATAACAGTCGAGCCACACAGCAGAAATGATCAAATACATTGATAAAGCAGCTCCTCAGCCTCATCATGTGGCCTCCTCTGGCGAAGGTGGCAGTGCCCCTCTACTGCCATCTATAGACAGCCTGGGTCCACGACAGATGGCTCCTAGTGATAACTGAGAGAGCAGCTTCACTGCTGCTGCTGCTGCTGCTGCTGCTGCAGCCCCCCCTACACGCACACCCCCGAGATGCAGCAGATAATCATTTCATCATTTTCTCAATTATTGACAGGCGCCCTGAGCTCTACTGTTACGTTTCCGGTGTTGTAGAGAGAATTAACATCCATTAGAGTATTATACAGCGTGCGTTTGTGTGTGTGTGTGTGTGTGTGTGTGTGTGTGTGTGTGTGTGTGTGTGTGTGTGTGCGCGCGTGCGTTGGCCGTTTGTTACTAACTAGACTCGCGGCTCCAAGGGCTAAGAATGAGGCGTTCAGACATGGCAGGCTCATCAAATATCTCTCTCCAGCCTGCGCTGTGGCGAGACTACCGCTGCGTCGAGAGGCTCTAGCCTAAAAATGACCCTCTCCCCACTGAGCTGCCAATCATTACTCATCACATTAGACACCCAGACACATTCTCAGCCAACACCCCCCCCGCCACACCACCCTTCTCTGTCTATATCCAACTCTTCTCCTGCTATTTTCCTCTCTTCCTCCCATTTGTCAGCGGAGATCGAGCCGCAGTCTCCTTCAGCCGACTGCCTTCCACTGTCGCCTCGCAAAACTTCCACCGGGGCCCCCATTGTGTGGCATTATAGCGGCGCATACAAAAAGACCAGCGCGGACAAACGGCCTTTGATTGCAACTTGACTCTGGAAATTTCGTGTCACTGACACCATCTGCGAGATTTCGGTCCACTTTGACTGTGTCAATTAGGTGAACGGATGGCTTTCAGTGACTTTTCCACTTAGCTATTTTTCTGCACTACAGTGTGGGTGAGGGGGGGCTCTCAGGCTCTCATGTTGGTGAAGCCCTCTCGTGTTAGAGCTCTCAGTTTGTTAAGGCCAGTCACGCCAAGTTTTTGCCTCCAAAGGAAAAATACCAGTGCTATTGAGTTATTTACTGATCTCTGCTATTCCCCAGCTTCTTATATGCCCATCCCACCTTGGCTGATTTCATGTACTGTACCATTGTGATAATCGCAAATAGCATTACAGTTACCTCAGGCTGAAAGGATCCCATTCATCCCATTCAGATCCGCTGATCTCGGAGCTTTGTAAGGGGGAACAGTTGTGCTACTCTGTCGAATGGTGACTTTTGACTTCAGCTGTTAAAGTTTGAATGAAAATATAAAAATTATTCTTTTCAACAGGGACAATGTGTCTTATACTGGCGATATCTCCAAACATGGGTTATTTTTAAGAAGCTCCCGTTTATATAGAAGGATATTTGCATGTAAGCCGCGCACCGGCTTTCACGTAAATGCAGAAAATGGTCTTCAGATAATATAAAAATCTTGTATAAAGAAGGAAATGAGCCACACCGCTATGGAAGGTGATGCTTTTTGAAAGCAATTTTGTATTATTATGTCTCTCCAGTCAGCGAATGATGAAAATCCTTTTGCGTTCTGTTTCTATTGTAATAACTAATCCATTTTCCTTTGCTTTTTCCGTCTTGTTTCCTCTCTCTCTCTCTCCCTCCTTCTTTCTTTCTCCACTACAGCCGCCCTGCAGGTGTCCATATCCTTGAACAAAGTGGAGTTAAGTGTCGGAGAGTCCAAATTCTTCATCTGCACAGGTACAAGTGCCACACAATGTGTTTGTTTGTTTTTTTTTAATCTGGATGTTTGGTACGGTGTGTGTGTGTATGTGTGTGTGTGTGTGTGTGTGTGTGTGTGTGTGTGTGTGTCTGTGTGTCTATGTGTCTGTGTGTGTGTTTGGAGGCAGGTCAGAGACACAGCGGGGGTCCTACATTGCCGCCTGTGAAGTGTGTTTGTTGTTTGTACGACGGTGAACACAGCACAATCCATGCTGTCCATATGGTGAGCGACTCTTTGACCCGGCGCCGACTGGATCCACACGGGGGACGGCCCCATCCCCTCACGTCCCTCCTCTTTTATTGTCCTCTCTGAACGGCGTATCAACACTCAGCCATAGCGGAGAAACCTGGCGCCGGCGCCGGCGGCTCAGTAGGGTGGCAACACACTCTGGCAGGCCCAGCCCACCTCCTGCTGGCTGCCTCTCCGCTCCTGCCAACCCACTCAGCGTGGAGCTAAAAGCCAAGGGAGTAAAGACTCACCGGGAGGAGCGTCGGGGGAGCGCCGAGGTCTAACGTGTGCTGAGGAGAACAGAACGGGGAGGTGGAAAAATAGAAGTAAATGGAATCAAACTGGCAAGAATTGAAGGGCAGAGGTAGAAGCTTTCGCTGTGAAAAAGCTCAGAACCGAGAAGAATGGGAAAAAAAAAACAAGGCTTTGAGGCAAAAGAGTGTTGGAGGTGGGAGCTTAAGTAGCCACCATCCACCATCGAAGTGCGTTGGAGGATGTGTTTGTGTCACTCGATTCTTTCTCTTGCCCTTCCTCACCACAGGCAGTCGCACCAAGCCTGATTTTTCCTTTTTTTTTTCTTTCTCTCCTTCTTTTTTTTTTTTCATTTTTTATTTTTTTTTATACCATATTCACATTCACATGCAGGCCTGCCAACTGGAGTGGGCTGGAAAGTAGGGCAGAACAGTCAGAGGCAAAAAAGCAAAAGCCAGGTGAAACTGAAGTGAGCCTGCAAACAAATAAACGAAGAGCGAGTCTATTAAAGTGACTCTTTGGCTTTACAGTGCCGTGTCCCATTGTATGAATCACGTCCATATAAATATGGATTAGAGGAAATAAAAGGGACACAAAGGCACAGAAAGGCACTTAGGTTGTGTGTTGATTCACGGGCTCGAGCTATTTGTGAGGAAAGGCAGAACACAGGGATGAGTGTGGTGTTCTTGAATGAAAGCAAGCAGGGTGAAATCAATTTTACTTGTTCGATACAAATCTTTCTTGTTTCTAAAAGTTTGCCAGAAAGAATTGTCCTCGGGGTAAAATGGTAGAACGCCTTTCTCTTCTCTCTCACTCTATATTTTTCCCATTTTTCTGAGATGCGATGTTTTAAACAAGCTGTTTTTAGGTCAAAAACAAGGTCAAACGTTGGTCAATGTGGTAGCCAGGAGGAACAAGACGCCTCGGTTTTGTGTATCATCCCAAATCCTTCTTGAATTTCTTCTTGTTTATACATTTTACATTCCTAATTTTTTTTTGTTCCATTTATAAACTCGCTTCCCAGAGGATCTAACAGATCTTATTTCTTATATTTGAAACCTTTCAACATTAAGAAACCGTTCTGACTCACAATGTAATTGATGGTATCCTTGTATATTATTACAACGCTGCAAAGGAGTTGATACTTTTTTAGTTTAAAGGCCCCATTTGGCCCTGATAATGGTCCTCCATGACTATACAATTGTCTACCAATGTTAAGAGATTTTTTTAAAACAAAATTTTATGTGCGATCGTTAGCTTTGAGTGTTTTTTATGCAATACATAGTCATATATTTGAGTTGCTGGGGACCCTTTGAACTAACAGAAATGATGAAAAAACATTGTCCTCAAGGTCTTTTTAATGGCTGTTTTTGATCAAACATTATTTTTTTTTTGTACTTGAAGGACAAAGCAGAACCCAGTGCATTCATTGTGGCAGGAAATGTTCTCCATACTCTGCAGAGTAAATATGCATAGACTTTTTTGCTATTGCCTAAATTTCTCACCATAAATGAATGTACGCGAATTGTCAGTCACATAACCTCTAATCGTTCTGAGTATTAATTTTCAAAAAACACATTTTATTTCGCCTCCTCAGAATGAATGATGTCCTCCCTATTCATCGATTCTTGCTTCTCACAAACAAATGAGAAAGACGTCCCTCCAGCGGAGTTGGCTTTTATTCACCACCTCTCGGTTGTTTGTTTTTGTTTTTACAGCGACGCGCTCTGAAAAGATGTTTTGCAGCGAAAATATGAATTGAGGCCGCGGTATGCTAGGAGACAGAAAGAAAGCTGGAAGGGGGTCAGGAGGAGAAAAGGAAAACAGTGAGAGTGAGAGGCGTAGAGGGAAGAAAAAGAAACACAGGTGAATGGAGCTTTAGAAAATTGTCAGGTTTAAGTATCAGGGGGGGGGGGGGCTGCATTCCTGCTCGTGTCACCTTCCACCTCGTGTGAACGTTTGTTTGTTTGTTTTCAGCGATAGATGTGGAAAAGCTCACGGGCATCTCTATGATAAATGAATACAATGAGCGGTATGAGCAACATCTGTACCCATCCACAACAGTACCATGAAGTATGTTGAGATTGTTATTGTGCAGGGCTGCAGTGCACGACTGCGTGCGGTGGACTTGCCTTTGCACGTCCAAGTAATCTGACAGCATGTTTTATCTGCAGCGTTTCTCTGCTGCAGGAGTGCGTCACATCAGGAACCACTAGCCAGTCGCAGGGGTCTAATTAACTTGCATCACACATTGATGGCTGACAAATACAAAAAGCAGTGTAGTGTCCTTATAGGGCACCAGGCCAACGCAGGCCTCCAGAGCAGCTTCAGTGCCATAGGCATAGATCCCGCGAGTCTACAAAAACTCCACACCAAAACGTTTTGTTTTGGGTTTTTTTTAAAGCGAGGCTTCCGATGAATAATCCGACATTTCCGTGATCAGGTACCCGACAACTGCAAAGGGGCGTGAGCTCGCCACTGCTCGTCGCTCGCCGCTGCTCGTCGCTCGCCCTCGGCCGGAACGGAGGACCCGTCGGTCGCCAACAAGCCAAACACTGCGAGGAGTAGCGCTCGCAGCAGACGCCCGTTTCGATCCTGACATTAGCACCGCATGAAAACACACAGGCCCCTCACTCATTTCAGTCAGCATATTTATCCTGTTTACCTGGACACCTTTGCAGCAGAGGATACTTTCTGAAGAGATAAAATCCCTCCTCAGAGTATTATAAACCACTGTGCAGTTTTGCCATCTGATAAGCCCTCAGACTTATAGATTTATTAGACGGCCACGACTCCCAGGTTGATATTTCATTGTCTTGCGCCCTTCTCATTCTATTAACACGAGGATGTTTCTTTATCTGAGCCCCTGTCGCTTGTCAGTCTCCAATTGCTGCTCAGCTGGGTTGAGAAGTGACGATTGTGAAAAATTCACACGATAAATTCACACCATTCATGCTTGAAGTTCTTACCTTTGTAATAATACTAAATGAAAAAACATGCAGAGATAGAATTCTTAATGTCATTAGTGTTTATTCATGAAATTCTGTTTGCCTCTACACCTCTTTGCAATCACCAGGACACCAGTGTCAGGAAGAACCTCCCAACAAATGCGACCAATCATAGAAAACGAGCACATAATTACGAAAGTTGTTTTCTTCGAGCGCCAGTCATTGATTTTCAGTTTTAAAATGGTCAATTAGACCTTTTTTTAGAAAACCAACAGTCAACGGGGCTGATGCGAAATTGCTCATTGTCGGCGTTAAATGAACCTGGGGATGTGGTGTGAGAATCAAAGGGGCGGATGAACTGGTGTTTAGGTGTGTGTTTAACCTCCCCCATGACTGAAGCGGCAGAGAGCCAGAGTAAGCGTTGGCCGCAGGAGAAAACAGAGGCGGCCCGCGAGAAAAGGGCTCAGTAGCAAAACCGGGTCCAACAGCTACTATCCGGTGTAGACGTGTCTAACCGGAGCGGGGCTGGGTCACGTCGCTTCGTCCCAGCGGACCTGCTTTCATCCGTTGGCCAGACATTACAGAATACTGCAGAGAGAGATGGAAAAGGAGACGTAACTGATAATTTTGACAACATGTCGAGCTCTACACATACACATTGCCGACCAGTCTATTCCTTCCCTACTCAGCCCTTGTTTCTCCGCTGCTGTCTCCGTCCCCCCGAGACCTAAATCAATTACTACCATGGCTCGAGTGCCAGACACTGAGGACATGAGAGTGTTTCGGTTTGCACTCAGCTAATTTTGGCGCCGAGGGGGCACATCTATAGTCAATAATCTGCCTTGTGCATGAGGCTGAGATTGCTTCAATATTTCAGTTGCTGTATATCACTTCTTCGTTGCTCAAGAGGATCGGAAACGTTTTCCGAGACGCATTTCCTGATACATTCCCCGATCCTGATAGCTTCGTTCCCTGTCCTAGTCTTGAATAAAGTTTTATCTCCATGTTGCATTTCAAAATGAAGTGAAACTCAGCCGTGCCTTGTGGTTTTGTTGGCAGTTAGCAGGAGCCGGCGAACAGCCGTGGCTGTGCAGACATTTTCTGAGCGCCTAGAAAAGTGATCATCGTTGCCTTGACAGTCTGTCTTTCAGAGGAGTCAGTCATTCTCGCCAGGAATTAGTAATACCACCAAAGCTTATGCAGATTTTTAAGAGTAGTTTGACAGAAGTTTCCAACAACCATTCATCCAGTTGTAAAGACACACAGGGGGAGGCAGGGCTGAGCGTCGGAAACGGGGCAGCACGCTACACACTCCTGTCTTCTCAGATCACCCGCGAAGTGAATAGCCTGTCACCGTGCTAGCTGCATCGACTTTACCGAATTTGGCTGTCTCCGCCGTCAGCAGACTGTAAAAGCAGTGGGAGAGGCGATAACGTCGTAACGCTAACAGGACGCCTGTGGCTACTTTCGACGCTCGTCTGTTTCCCGCGAGTGCGAGCCACGGGCCACGTGGCTCCGTCAGGAAGAGCGAGGAGGAGAACCGCTTGTACCGTAATATCATCTCAGCAACACTCGTGCTAGATTGCCTCATCAGATTTGTTGTGGGATCATAACGAGCGGCAGGCCGACAAGCCAAGGATATGATGCTCGTGGCTGTTGGAAACGCCGTGATGGTGATCTATGTTAGCATGCTGCGTCGTGAGCTGGAGCCCGCGTGTCTTTGTAAGATGCAAAAGGCACAAATCAAGAGGCAAATCAGCTTGTTTGTCGTCGTTTAGCTTTTTATACCGGCGTACTATCACACTGAGAGATTATCGCACCGATGTCATAATCCATTTACGTGACTGCAACACGCTGGGCAAGCGGGCCAGCTATCAGCTAAATGCTGCCCCGCACCGGAACCAGCCCCTCGCAGTTACACCTGGGGAGCTCTTGAACCATCGCATCCCTCGACTGCCGAGCAACTGGAGGCTAAAGGCTTTGCTCCGGGGCATTTTGCTGATATATACTTGGGGAAAATAGAGCATCCAAACTGCCTCCTCTCTCTCTCTCTCTCTCTCTCTCTCTCTCTCTCTCTCTCTCACTCTCGCTCTCGCTCTTAAAATGTGTGTCACAAACTTGTATTGCCTCTATCTTCTCTCTGTCTCCTCCTGCCTCCTTTGTTTCCTTAATTAAATCCAGAGACTTGTCTCCGGGGGACCGGACAAGCTGCTGTCCATCTCCTCTCTTTTTCCGAGGCTTAGGTTGATTGATAGGCTAAGTGATGGCCCTCCACACAGATAATTTTATTTGCAGAATTTACAGGCAAAGGGCACCTGCTGCTTGCAGATGGCTCTATCTCCTCCTACAGCAGCCAGTAATAAGAGTTCAGGTTAGCATGTGATCTGACCTATCATTTGTTTCTGTGTCTAGTGTCTTGTGTTTGTATGTTTGCATAATCTTGGAAATGAGAGTGGAATTTACAGCCTACATATGTCCCTGTTCCTTTACAGACTTATTAGCTATGTAAATCCAAGATTATGACATAATCATATAATTCCGGGCCGTCTGTTCTCTTGACGAGTCTCGGCGCTTACGGCGGATGGTCCTCGGTTGTTGAATGGACCAGAGCGAACATGCGAGAAATACCTCGGGCTCGGCTTTCTCCCGAATCCGGAGGCGACCGGCTGTGTAAATGGCCGCCCATAAATCACTCAGCGTGGAGCAACCTGTTGGGCTCACTCCCTCTTCCACCCTCTGCTTTAGGTGATCTGTTTAATGAGGGTGGAGATTTCACTCCGAAAAAAAAAAAAAAAACACTGAAAAACACACTAGAAGTTTGCTCTCCAGGGGGCTGTGGGGAGGAGGGCTGAAAGATTTAGTGTGTACCGTGGACCTACCCGGGTAGAAAACTAACCAGCTGCTATCAAGTGGGATAATATGCTGCAGGATGATCATTGTCTTCCAGCCAGGCAGACGTGACCCTGACTTGCCTGGTAAAAAAGTGGCAAAATTTACTCATCATTGTCAGTTCGTCTCATCTCTTTCTCTCTCTCTACTGCTGACCTTCCTCCTAGCTATCGGCGAGCCGGTGAGGCTGGAATGGTACAACCCGCAGGGCGAGCGCATCGTGCCCTCCAAGCGGATGGCGCTGCACACGGAGACGTCGCGGTCCAGGCTCATCATTTACAACGCCATCATCGAGGACGCGGGCATCTACCGCTGTCAGGCCACGGACGCCAGTGGCCACACCGAGGAGGCCTCGGTCGTGCTGGAGATCTACCGTAAGCTCGACAGCTAACGTGCACAGACATACACCCTTGCACATTTACCTGCAGTTGCTCGGTGTTTGCCTCCTGAGGAGATTTAGGCATGAGGGCTTGGAGAGAATAAACCTCTCTCATTAGCGTTTGATCACAGGGGTAGCCAGCTGATTCATATTCCCATCCTCACCGCAGCCACAAGCTGTTAGAGATGTTAGCTCTATCTGTGTGCATATGCATTTCGGGTCCATGTGTACCTTTGACTTTGTGTGCGAGCTTGTGTGAGAGTGTGTGTTACACTCATTCTTGTGATTAAAGTCTAATGAAAGCTAGTAATACCATGGGGCTTAGATCCTGCCAGGCATAATGAGAGATGTAGCAATGAGACTAACCCGCCCCGCTGACCCGTCACCATTTCCTGGCCAGAACCAAATGTTACGAGCTGGAGGCAGAGGCGGAGGTGGCCTGACGGTCACGGGGCCCGTTCCCCTCGCAGGTCCCATCCTCGCAGCGAGCAGTGAATTAACCGCTGTTTGCTCCATTAACGTGTCCTTGAGCAAGACATCCGACTCAACTCCCACCAACTCATTCCTGCGGATTCGCTGTGGACAAGAATTTGAAAAAAACACTTGAGAATCAGGTCCACGTCCTCGGTGTATATTCTCTAAAAGTTTGGAGAGTTCATCCACCTGGAGGGAGTTATATTCTACTATTAAATTGAAAACATTGCACAAAGGTATTTTATTGGCAGATTTTAATATTTATAGACTTTTGATCCACATTTTTATAGACTTTTTATCCACATTAAACTTCTATCTCAGGATATAAAGTTGACAAATCGTATGATTGAACAGTTGACTGAAAAAAGTTTAAATATTTTTTTACACTTAATGTTTGGGGTCCTGTTATAAATTTCTGGGAGCCATTCAGGGGACTTAGATACAAGACCCTTGATTAGACTAATCAGTTTGATTTGTGCTATCTAGCGCCTGCAGTCACATGGAAATTCCCCCTTTTGGAAGATAAAGGTAGACTAAGGCAACTTATTCATTCCCAAAACACCAGTTTGACACTTGTCATCGCACAGGCTTTGGGGGAAAATAAGACTGAACTGAACTAAAATATGGATGTTAGAGTTCTGTATTGTAAGCAAATCAACCGACATGAGGCTAATTTGTCATGATAAATCGACAAACTCGCAAATCTTAATTTCTTGCACTGAAATCAAATGCACTGCATCAGTTAGTAAAAATCTAACGCATGGGACCACATGAGAAAAATTTTCCCATTTGAAAAGATGTCAGGATTATAACATTTATTTCAATGGCATTTGTTGACTCAGTATGTAAAAGGTGCTACATGGTCTCGCGGACATGTTTTTTTTAGTAAAAGTTTGCCCAAAAGCTCTTAAACTTTCCCTGATATTACAAAGTTGTTAGATGTATTTAAAAGTGAGATGCCACCTCTGTAAAAATGGCTTGTTTACCTACACATACAACCCAGAACAATCAAGCTAGAACCCTGTTCTGGTTTGAAAGGCGCCGTTCCTCATACACAGGAACCACAGTGAGCACAGGAAATGGATCAACATTATAATGCGAGCAAAGGGCATGCGCAAAAAAAAAAAAAAAAGATTACATAAGAACCAGGTGGATTCTGGGACGTGAGGAACCCAAATACCCAGATACTCTTGGAGTCTTTCCTAAGTTTAACCGGAGAGAACATCTCGGTGCAGGGATTGGAATCCAGGAGGCACTCACAATTACATGCACACGCACTGGAAATCATCACCTGCTCCGTGGTCGCCTTTTTCATCCCCTCCTAGCAAGTCATTAGGGGAGACATCACAGCCTCAATCACACCTGCCACCACTCAGCCCTTGCCTCACTCACCGCATAACCAGCTCCCTAAAACCATTGTTTCCATGGCAACCGAGCATCACTCACTTTGGCCCTCGGTGTGGATCGCATGAGCAGCATGCGGATGAAAACCCGCCTAAAGCTCCAGCCGGCCGTTCTGCCAGCGCACAGCCGGAGAAGGCGAGGACTCCTCGGGCGGTGCACGGGGCCTGTGCGCTACAGCATGTTGTACATGGAATTCTTGACCTGTGGGGAGAGAAAGCGTCAACATCCTCTCAGTAGTCGCTGACATCTCAGTGACGGCCTGTTATAATCATGCTACACGTGGCGGATCTGAAGCAGGTGGCTCGGGCTTTGCTTAACTTCGTACAAACACATAAAAGATGCTGTCATGGTGCTTTTTCTGAGGCTGCTCGTAGCATGGCTCTAGTGATGGCGGTGTCGGCCAGTCCGAGACTTCGGTCCCGTCTAAAATATTTCAACGGCTTTTTAATGGACTGCCATGAAATTCCATGCAGAAATTCAATGTCCCTAGTGGATGAACCCTACCCACTTTTATCATCCCCTGATCCACCTTTAGTGAAATATCCTGACAACTACTGAATGAACTTACATGAAATTTTGTACAGACATTCAGTGTCTCTCAGAGGATAGATGCTATTGTGACAGCAGGTCAAAGTTTTTACCTAACCGGTGAAATATCTCAAAATCTGTTAGTTGAATTGGTAATTTAAAGCTTTGTCCATACATCCATGTTTGCTAATGACTTCGGTGATCCTCTGATTTTCCCCCTAGCGCCACCATGAGTTACATGATTGTAGGTTTGAGTAAACTTAGTTGTAGACTCAGTCTTGTTCTAAAATAAAGCTCTTACTGTTCCACACAGAAGATTGAAACCTAATACTTTTACCTCAGTGGAAATTTTAGTTTACAAATTGCAAAAGCCAAAAATTGCCCAAAATTACTGTAGTTTGGCATCTAAGCAGATGTATAAGGTGACGATAAATTCATATTAAACTAAACCAGTACAATGTCTGAGCCAGCTCCTTTCATTCCTTCTCAGTTTGTTAATGGATAAGCCAGTTTTCCGAAACCACCCAAGTTGGACAGAAAAGACAGGAACAGATCTGCAACCCAGCTGGGAGAGGACCAGGGATATTGGCTTGTAAACAAATCAGACAGTTACCCTTGTAGTAATGTGTAGGCAAACGGTGGAGGGAACTCAGGAGTACTAAGTATATTCTCAATTCGCCAGTGTCAAGTGTGCAATAGAGTGTTACTCTGGAGAGCTTGTTTCCCTTACTGATTCTGTTGTAGAGCAGTGTGACTACAAAAGAGACAGGAAATGGATACAAACAGGAGGAACAATTGACACCAGAAGAGTTCAAACCTGAAAGAGAAAGACGGAGGGAGTGAAACAGCAGAAGGTGTTGGAAATATAAAGAAGAGCACAAGGGGGGGTTGGTGGGGGGGTTGATAAGAAACCAACAGAGTGAATGACAACACATGCAAAGGCATCTTGAAGTTAATGAAGACACTGTGATGCCAGACACGTCTGAAGGCGGAGGGTGCAGTCGGGGAGAGAAAGCTCATTTTAGGGAGCAGCCTGGCGTAAATCACACAGTAAAATGCTAATGCCTAAACCCTTCATCAACGGAAGGCACTGATAGGGGAGCGGGCGTTGATTTATTTGCGCCTTCACAATACGGTACGCACGCGATGGCGGGCGGCTGCGGCGCCAGCAGCGCCAGGCCGGGCGCGCCTCAGAGCCGGCTGTCCGGGCGGCAGCGGGGGGGGCGCGAAGACGGATCGCGCGCCACGTGCGGCAGAGGTGCCGGTCCAGGAACGGCGTCCTCGCGGAGGCAATTTGTCAAGACGCCGACACAGTTTCCGACCGGCAGAGAGTGGGATCCTTTCTCGGAGTGCTCCCGAAACCAGGATAGAGTGAATCAAAGGCTGCCTGTGTTCTCGTGTAATTCTGCAAACAGAGAGGCTGCTCACTGGTTGTTTTTTTTTTGTTTGTTTGTTTGTTTAGTTTTTTTGTTACGGGTATGATTGGCAGGAAGTAAAATGGCCGCCCTTCTGTCTCCCTTGTAGCTTCATCCGATTTGTCTTATCTGTGTCCCAGAGAACAGTCAAAGCAGGATTTAGCTTTTGTTTTATTTGATTTCATGAGTGAATGCTACCCATCCATTTCCAGTGCACACATTGGGTTTTTTTTCCTTTTCCAAATGCCTCAAGTCTGAAGTGCTGAAGATTATGTCACACGACAGTTGTGCTTTTGATAATGTAGTTTCTAGCCGTTTTGGTCATGTGGTTCTATGGATGGCAGCGTTGGTCTTGCCACCAGGCGGTGGGTCAGTCGACTGAAATGTCTCAGCAACTGTTGGATGGACTGCAGCGAAATTTGGTTCAGAAATTCATGTTCCCCTCAGGGTGAATTGTAATAGCCTCAGCAATCCACTAATTTTTCCATTTAGCTCCATCATCAGGGTCTTTTATCTGCTTATAGTGCTAATTATCACCTACTAGCAACTCGCCAAGCTAATAGCTGGTAAAAATAGTAAACATTTACCTGCTTAACATCTTAGCGTGGTTGGTGTTAGCATGTATGAACTGCAGTTTCTACTTATATAAAAGTAAACCTAATTATGAACCCCAAAGATCAGTACTTTTATTTCAGCGGTTGTACTACCAGACAGGTCCATTTCTGAACCAAATATTTATTTAATGCAGGTTAAAAATTAGGATCTATTTCTTCCTTGCTGGCTTCTCAGGGCAGCAACAGGTGCTGGCAGACGACCATCCCAACACTTCTACCCGTATCATCGACGAAACTAGCAAACTACCTAACATACGTAACTTGAGGGATGGAGGCCAGACAGAAAATTGGAAGGAAACGCTTTTTAAAGCAACTTTTCCCAAACCCATAACCCTAAATTCCGTCTCAATACCGTCATGGTTAACAGGACAATAAGAGCACAGCCGATTTTTCTTATTTTCCTTTTGATGTTCCAGAGCCTGCAATAACTTGTCCAGTCTGAATACTCAGAGAGAGGCAAAAAAAAAAAAAAGAGGGCGTTCAATCTCCATCTTGTTTGATCTCGCAGAGAGGCTGACGTTCAAGGACGTTCAGTCGCCGCAGGAGTTCCGCCACGGCGAGACGGCGGAGGTGGTGTGTGATGTCATCAGTTCGCCGGTGCCCATGGTGGTGTGGTACTACCAGGATAAGGAAATTACTGAGGAGCACCACAGTAAGTTTTCATGAGCTTTCTTTCAAAGTTAAATTATTTTCTCTACTTCGCCTACTGTTGCTATTACTTTCTTTCCTTTTTCTTTTTTTCCTTTGCATTTTTTTGGGACGTGAATGGGGAAGAGATACATTGGAAGATAACTGAATAGTTATGCATATACCAGTAATGAGGAAAAAAAGGCCAGTTACTTAATACTGTATTTTGAAATCAAAATACAGGTCAAAAGTGCATGTAACCTTGAAGGGGATAAGTGGCACAGAAATGAGAGGATTACATAAAATTTCAATTGAGTAATCAGTTTTGTGAAAATATGATTTTTCCCTATTGATGTTCTAATTAATTGCTCCTATTTAAGAACCTCAAATATTTATTAAGTAGGGTAATTATGAAAATTTAATGAAGATACCCTGTAGAGTTTCTGGAACCATGTTTTTAGGGACCTGTTATCTCATGCAAAAGATGCACCTGTATATCCACGATACACTGTCCTGCTGATAGTTTCATGCTATTCCTTTGATTGACAGTTAGTAGCAGTGATGTGCCAAGAAATCTAGTAATTCACTGACAAAGACAGTGAGGAAACATCTGGCAGGCAAACACAAGCTTAAACAGTGTTAAATTCCCCGAAAAATAATCTCAGATTTTTAGGAGAACAGTGCATTCATAATGTTCATAAAAAAATGCTGCAAGCAAAACTCTGTTTGACTACGAAAAGAAAAAAAATCTACAAGGTACCTTTAAAACAAAAGGTCTGAATGGGAAAATAGTTAGGAAAGTGGATGGACAGATGGAGTTTTGCAGAGAGCTCATTATTTATTCTCAGAGTACGTCTAAAATTTTTAATTAAAGCCCATGAAAACTGTCGCATTTCTCTGTAAAGCTAAATATTAATATCAGGAGAAGCAAGAATCAAAGCAAAAGTTTTGGGGGGAAAAATAATCGCCTAGGGATTATTTTTCCCCAAAAACTTTAAACATTCAAAGGCACTTGAGCCTTGGCAGAACGTGGCAAAACGTTTATTGAAATCGAAACAGCGTTGAACTAAAGACGCTGTTGTGTTACCCAGCCCCTGTCGCACCGATCCGATCAAACCACCTCCTGATGAAGAAGATCAGCTGGGTTCTTGAGTCTTTAGATCTTGATGAACAATACTCGAGGTTTTATTGTGTCTAATTTTATTCTCTTAGGGTTGTTAATTTTGTCATGACCAGAAACCAAGTTTTTAAAGGGTGACTTAATGTAATTATCACTGTAAGTATTAAGTTTTGTCACGTAGCGTTATCTGTGTAACTGATCTTGATTGTTGCAGTAGTGGATTATGATTTTAATAGTAGTTTCAAGTGAGCAGCAGTCTCGAAAGAATTACATTTTGAATGCAAACCTGCCAAAAACACACGATTATTTAGAAGAAAAAAAAAATCTCATGAGTCCCAATGTGCCCAGTCCTCTCTCCCTCTCTCTCATTGAATAGATGCACTAATGTGCCAACAATACTGTTCTCTAGGAAATGCTATTTCCTTCTTTTGTGTGGATTCACAATAAGACAAGGGTATCATATGCTATGAATAGAAACCCCATCAGCCCTGAAGGAGGCGTATAACTTGGACAGAAACCATGTTAACAAGCGACTGAGAGGATGGATTATAGAGCAGCTGAATGGTGACATTCGGCGACGCTGCTTCACACGAGATGCAATGCAAACCGGCGCCCTGCATCTTTTGAAAACGGCCTCAAAAAATCGGCGGATCCCCTTTATGCGCCACCGCTAACTAAACCTGTACAATGACATTTTCAATCATCTTCTGTCCTGTTTGATCCAAAGCGCTCCTCTGCAATCCCACCCTTTTCAATTGCTTTAATAGCATTAAATATCAGGAGGGAGGTCTGCTTAATTTGAAAAAAGAGAAAAAGGGAAAAAAAAACGACCAAGGTAGAAAGGCACTCGGGGAACAGATTCACTTAAAGTAATATTCTTTCCTGATAGAAGGCAGGTGCAATAGTAAGAACCAGCAGACTCGGTTTCATTATTTCCTCTTCTCCGCCTCCTCCCTGATTTACAACTCTCTACACCACTTCCCCATCCTCCTTCCAGACAAAATGCACGCCTGAACACTGATTAGAAAGAGTGACCCTTTGAATCTGTCACGTTTCCTTTAATTGAAACTCAAATCTTCAGCCAAAACGGCAGCGGCGATGATGAGACGTGGACAGGACTTTTTTTTTCCTTTTTTTTTTTTTTTTTGCTTTAATCATTTCGCTCTAATTGCGATCCACGGTTATAAATATCTTCGCATGAGAGGAATGAGATAGAGGCCTCATCACTCCTCGGCCAATCTCACAGTGACCACAGTGGGAGAGAGTGGAGACTATTCGGAACTGTAATTGCGTGAGTGTTTATCTTTGCGGACTTTATCAGGTAAATGTGCCGAAGTGAAGATTGACAGTCTTAACTTCTGAAGAGTTGAGATTGTAATTTTCTCCCCTTGTTTTCCTAACTTTCTTATCTCGCCCCTCTCTCTATCATACCCTCTTGTTCTTTGGTTTGTTTCCTCTTTGTCCGCTCTCTCTCTCTTTCTCTCTCTCTCTCTCTCTCTCTCGCTCTCTCTCTCCGGCTTTCCCCGGCTTTCCGTCTCCTCCTCCCCTTCGCCCGTGCTGTGAAGGCAAGTTCCAGGTGCTGCCAAACAACAACCTGCAGATCCATCAGGTGACCAAGGCCGACGAGGGCGTGTACCGTTGCGAGGCCAGCGTGGAGGCCCGTGGCGAGATCGATTTCGTGGACATTGCTGTGGTGGTCAACGGTGAGTTCACATTTTGAGTCGTCACTGGAAAATGTGCGATGATGATGATGATTCAAATTAAAGCAGGGTAAGTGGCAAATGTATCCAAATTTTTAGTTCGCAGTGCAGGTCCTATCAGACTCTGCATCTCTATTAATCTGTAATCTCCAAGCATTTCATTAGTCCATAATAATCCTGGAAAATCAGAGTAACAGACAATAGCGTTTGAGGCCACCAGCGCATCCAAAGTCCTGAAAGTTAATGTTTTCCTTCAAAAAGATTCTTTTTTGCTACCAAGTTAGTCTCAACAGCCTCTCATGCTACCTTAATGCAGTTTTTTTGTTTCCCATTGAGACATAAAATCTTAAAATCACTGTATGTTTCATGAGATGTTTGCCTGACCTACAGTACAGGTATGATCTGACCTGTACAGTACGTCTCAACCCAGCTATAACCTTCCCTCTAACTTTGATTTTCAGAAATTGACAAAGTGCTGTGAAAAAACCCAAGTTTCATTTTCAACTTTCAAAAAACATTATCCACTTGCTTAGTGACTGATGCGGTTGCCAAGTCACTGAGAACTGAAGGTCTTCATTAAGACACTTATATGGAAGCGAAGCGCAGATTACATAAACTGAGTCTCCCTTTAGTTTCCAAGCAGACACACGCTGCTTTCTTTACAGTGTCAATAAACTTGCAGGCATTAGGGGTTTAGTTTCCTCTGCATACGCAAGTTTTGTTTTCCGCAGTTGTTGTTGTTTTCAGAACTCAACATCACTCATTCCTTTCATTTTGTAACGGTCACACCTGCAGGTGACCGAGGTCAAAATACAGTAAAGCCGCACAGCCGGTTCAATGTCGGTGGACACAGGGATGTAAAGAAGTCGAGATCACGTTCTTAAGCTTTGACAAAATAGCAATGATCTATTAACTTGAAAGGAAACTACAACTACTTTCTGCTATCTCTAAACACGGAGACACATGCGGTATAGTAGCTGTCAGCGTGTTGATGATCACTTAAGTGTTGTTGAGCCTATTACTAGACTTCTATAACGTGAAGTTAACACATTTCAGAGCTTGTTTGCGAGCGGTTTGATCATCTGCACTGTCAAGCCCGTGATTCCGAAGCCGCACTTACAGATGTGCAGGAACTGAGCTGGAACGTCGGGGTAAACGCGTGGACCTCCGGTTGTAGTATCAGAACAGAGCTGTCAGCGCTGACAGATTCAGCTCCACTGACTCAGATGAGTTCATCACAGGCGCGCTTAGAGCAGCTCTGCACTCTAAGGCATCATCTGCGCAATTTTTTATTATTTTTTTTTTTTCAATTCTCTATTTTCTTTTAGTGTGATTGAAAATTTCAATTAGCGGTGGCTTTGGGCTCTATGGCCCAAAAATCGAAGGGTGTCATTTTAATTTCCTCATTTGTCCTCATTTAGAGCGAGTCACCTGAGACCACTGGAGTGATTGAAATGTGATTTCACTAAGGCCACGAGCGTCTTGTAACGGTTGAACAGCTGCAATATTGTCTCTGCCTATGTAATTCTCTCACCTAATGTAATAGCAGAGTGGCCCTCCGCCCAAAAACTATGAATTGCATTCAATTTAGCACACCACTTAACTCACTTCTGAGGAAGATCCAATAAGCCTGCTCAATGAGGCACAACCTATTATTGCAGCGACACGACACCTGCCATGTGGCGCCGGGATGGGATGGACTGTGCCGCGCTTAGCGGCGCCTCGGTGCCACGCCCAGAGGGAGTCGCCTCAAAGTGAACTTCGCGTTTACTCTCTCCGTTCCCCGCCAAAGACTCTCGCACTTAGATGCCTCACCGAGACGAGTTCAGACCAATGGCAACGACATTTGGTCCTCATGAAATATATATTAGGTTCATAGAGGAAAATAAAACTGTGAAACTACTGAGTTTGTCCAATATGGCACCACCAGGCTAAGGGACATATGTTAATGTTTAATTTTGACTATTTTTTTCTTCATCCTTCCAAATATATTTTTAATGCTGTCCCCCTTTCTACTTTAAAATTTATTTTTTTACTCAACTTAGTCTACTTTTATAGGTGCTATCACAATATTTTTATTTTAGTAGTGATTCACATTACTGTGTGGGATAATAAAGGGGTGGTTCATAGGGAATAATGATTTCAATCTGCAGTTTCCTCAGATTAGTTGAGCATTTGAGCATCTTTCAGTTCATCGTTTTGATTTTCTGGCCAACAGCTTTAATGCTTTGGCTTATCCTCACAGTTCTCATCAACATTGTTTCTAGACTTTTTATTTTAGAAAATAATTCTGGTGACACCCACTGGAAACTACCTGCCCAGCACCAGAAAGCAGACAAAGTTAGAGACTAGCAAGTAAACATAATGAAGCACAAAGCACCTGAAGAGCTTGATAATTCCCTCAGGAGTCGTGGAGGCCAAAACGGAGTGTTCAATCCACCAGAATTCATACATTTGCTCATTTTAGCACATTTCCAGTTTGTGCGTAAAGAGGAACTTCTGGAAAAAGCCAGCAAATTTAGAATGAGGTCAAAATATCACGAAAAAAAGGTTTTCTGCTTGGCTGAGGTGGAAAACTTGATCTATCACTAAGAGCAAGATGTGAGCAAGAGCAGGATTTCGTTTTCAGATTTTCTGAAATTCGATTAAAATTCGAACCAAATGTGGATGGAAACTTGACTTTTGTCTCATGAAAGGGTAAATAGGCAATTACATGTTCAGAGCTTGTTACCATGACCTCAAGGAGTAAAAAAAACAATAACTGCAGGTTTCAGGGTTTTTTTTTTTGCCATATTTTAATCACTTTTTGTGAAACCAATCTGGAAGCTATTGTCCTAGATTATCTAAGAGGCATTTATTCCTGCGGTCAGCAGTTACCCCATGGTCCAGAGGAACCTTTAGTTAAGCCTTTTTCCTAGAACAGAGCACAGGGAGCTGGTCTGAAGGTGCCCGAGAAGGAAAAGGACACTTTTTTAAATGCCATCTAGTGTCATGGGGCAGGCAAAATGTGAGCTGTCTGCGTCTGTCAATAGAAAGCAGGACTATGGTTAGTCATCCACTCAGAGACGGCCACAGCTGCCTGTCTTGTTCCCTGCACATTTTTGTCAATGTGTGAAGTGAAAGATGTGCAAGAACAAGCTGGTGGATGTGCAAAGTGGCCCCAGTGCCTGTTATTCTCACCAGATCGGATCACAAACTGATAAATCTTGGATCCAGATATTTGCTTGTTTTACAGCAGCAGCCCCTTTGGTCTCCGGAGTGTCCCCGAGGAGTTATTTTTCAGTTCACCTAGTTCTGTCATGTGCAGAAAGGCCACGAATGCATTCTCCTATAAGCCTTCTCGTTTGCATAAGCAATCCCGGGAGAATTGTGTGAACATTTATGTTTCTTACTTTCAAGGTAGAGGTGTAAATCTCCTCTTACCTTGAAGAGGCCTGGAGACAAGGTAGAATTTGAATCTTGTTTGCTCTCTACACCACCAACTTTATATTTAATTGCTATGTCACATACAGAATTCACTTGCGCTATTCCCCTGCTATAGTTTATTATGCAGTGGCGGGGCCGAGCAGGGAGCAGCCTCTTAGCAGATGTTTTCAAAAGGAAAAGGAAGCCGCAGGGGCTGTCAGTGAATATGCTGTATCGACAACAACCTGGACTGGTCAAAGAACACAGAGGCCCTGAACACGAGCAGGTGGAGATAGTGTAAAGTTGCTAGGCGGCTTAGGCGGGTCAATGAGTGCAACAGACTGTCCACTACATGTTTTATCAATCAGCTGTGGACAGTGAACCGTTTTCTATCGAGGTTGCCTTCGGGATACGGCGGTGAGGTAAGATAAGCTGATGTAAAAAAAAAAAAAAAAAATCAAAGTATCCGTCTTTTCTCTTCCTGAAGACCCCTGGGGAAAGAATAAAGGATGAGGACTAAACCGATGCAGCCACAGAGCATCCTCAGGCCCCACCGCACCCCGTCTCACCCCGCCTCAGCCCGCCTCACCCTCCTGGGGCCTAACAGGGAGCACTTAAAGCACTCTTTTGTGCCAAAATCAGACTAGACATTGATCCTTGTCTGTACAGCCGCAGTGACAGCCAACAAGGATCGAGCTGAATCGGGACACTTTTCCAGACAGAACAACTCGGACTGCTTTTAAAGGGCCCGTGCTTGCTCTTCCTTCTCTTCCCGTTTGTCACAGAGTGTTGCCATAGTGGTTAAAAAAAATTTTGAACTTCAGGTTTCACCTTATTTCAGGACAGCGGTGCATTTATGATTTGCCATAGAAAAGCAGTTTGTGTTTTGTGATCCCTTGTCGCAGGCTTCAGACTTCTATGATTTTGGAGCCTTCCGCCGAAACATGATATTCCTCTCTAAGATTGTCTGATTGTGTCACTCAAATAATTGCTCAAGGGGTTCAAAGAGCTACAACCGTCCATCAAGGTCCAAAAA
The DNA here is from genome assembly GCA_016859345.1 of Istiophorus platypterus. Classification (NCBI taxonomy): domain Eukaryota; kingdom Metazoa; phylum Chordata; class Actinopteri; order Istiophoriformes; family Istiophoridae; genus Istiophorus; species Istiophorus platypterus. Next base: position 8,880,359 of record CM029131.1, on the reverse strand, counting down.
GTATGAGGAGTCCCAGTGTATATCGCTACTTGCAGACATGTGCCTCGTTAAGTAAATTTAATGGCGATTTTACATGCCTCATGCCTGAATAAGTGCCGCAGTCACTTTTATGTAAGTCAGGACGATAATCTTAATAGGTCAGACCAAGTAATATTTCTCCAACTACCGAACGCTGTCGCATTAACATAAAGGCTGCAGTGGCACTAGTTAAATACAAAGAGAGAGAGAGCGATTAAACCGAGAAGTCCTTCAAATTAAGTGACAAAATCCGTTATTTATCTATGTATTTGTCTGTGTACATGTTTTCTGGTCGTTTAATGGTTTGGGCTGTTATTACGACTTTGTCAATGTTAGGGATGCTCTTGTCATTATCATTAAATTCATAAACACATGGTTAAGTTTATGGAGAGATCATGGTGATGCTTAGAAAAAGTTTCAGTTAGAAACGGGTAATGAACGCCTCTCCCATGTCAAAGTCAGATGTTTTATTTAATATAATTTCAATTAAATACATTTCCCTATTAAGATTGCTGTCTACGTCCCATATTTTGCAGCTTTCATCCACTCTAATTATATGGATGAAAATGTGAATATCTAGCAAAAAGCTGCACATACATCAAGCGAGCGAATAGGAGTTAAACGAGAGCTGCATTTCTGTAACAGACACTCTTACGCCAACAGATAGATGAAGACAACTATTCTAAGTATTCTATGTTAAAAACTCAGAGGCCTTCAGGTGAAGCTAACAGCCAACTTTCATTTCTTAAGGACACAATCAGCACTAGCGTCTTGTTCACCGACGCTCTAAAGGAAGAAGTGCAACGTGAAACCTGCGTCGGAGAAGTCTCATACAATGACTGACTATTTTTTGTTCAAGTTTTGAACATTGTATCCGACGGTAGCTTCGATTATTTCATTACTTTTATTTATATTTTTTTAAATAAAGGGTCGTTTCTTGGGTCTTTGCAGTTTTGTTCAGAGAGAAGCGCAATTTTATTAACCCAAGTCCCTCTGTGAAGTTGCAGATTGTGTTTCTGAATCGCTTACTGCATACCCAGCTACCAACTGGGCTGGTTTGAGGCTGCAGCGTGTCTATGGTTAACGTTTATCGCCAGCTACAACTGAACCTGATCACCATTCCCGAGCTCGGCCTTCTGCAGAGTCCGGCGGAGCTGGAAGTGCTGATATGTCACGCTGTGCTTCTGACACGGCATGTCAGAGGAAGTGTCAGTTCTGACTACTTCAGCAACATGTTAACAGAAACTGCTTTCAACAGCCATGCAGAGCAACATTTTGTTCGAAAAGCAGGGCTGAAATAGCTTACTGTATACTTTTTTTTTCCCCCGTGAAGTCATAAATATTCATGGGTCAGTTGATAAAAGAGCGGTTTCTTGCCCATAAGTATGCAGCGAATGAAGCGCAGCTGACCCACCGCAGCTCCCAGTCCTCAGTGTATCATCAAAGCGGACGGCAGATGAGGCCGATGGCGTATCGAGGAGGACGACCACCCACTGAATGGCTAATAAACCTGAGGCCAAAACAAGCTCGGTTACTAGAAGAAGGCGGAACGTTTCAGGAACCGATCCCAGAAGTCATGTCAGCCTTTCCTCGACTGTATAAAAAAACAATCTAGAGAATAAGAAAAAAAAAAAAAGGGAAACAGATTTTTTCAGGAATTACATCAAGTGGTTTCCTGTTATATAAACTGTATTGGAAACTTGATTTGGTGATTTACAAATGAAATTTAGCTCTGTTCGTGTTGTCAAAAAGCTTTTAAAATTACAAGTGCTATTTCACAGTAGTGTGAGCCCCCCTCTCATTAACACTTTAGCACACTCATAGCTCCACTGTTAGTTCAGTTTATCCTGGGCATGTTTGTCCTTCCTGTCATGATACGCAGTAATGTTTCATCGCTGAACATTGAGAGGAATCCCGGGGAAATTAGACATATTTCAGTTGGACAGTTCAGTCAGACTGAAATATCAGCGTGGCCGAAACCTAACCAACCTGGCTTGCAAGCACACTTAAAGGAATAGCTCAATATTTTGGGGAATTTATGCTTACTCACTTTCTTGGCAAGAGTTAGATGAGAGGATCAATACCACTCTGATGCTAATGTGGTAAATACAAGGCTGTAGCCAGGAGCAATTCAAGTGGCCAGTATGCCATCCTTCCCCATACCCCCCTTTTCGGAAGCCCAGGTCCAAGGCCCCTGCTTCTGGTTAACATTGGGGGGGTTGGAGACAGAGGCTGTGCGGACTACAAATACCTGGATTTGCAAGTACGTGGACGAGCTGATCAGTAAAAGCAGGCTCTGTGGACTCTCTAGCGTCTGTGGCAGAAAAAAGGACCCTGAACAAGCTGCTATCCATCCTGGATAACACCACCCATCCTCTCCGCAACATAACAGCCTGTCAGATGAGCGGTTCTAGAAATAGACTCATCTCCCTGAAGGGGAAGGTGAACCTTCAGAACTCTTTTGTTCCCAGAGCCATTAGGCTTTTTAATGCGTCCACCCACAGCAGGGGGGCTGTCCCTGCAGGACCTGGGCCTCGGAGTGGCCATAGACACCGTCTGACAGTGTGGCTAAGGCCACTAAAACGTTGCACTATTTTCTCACGTCTTTGCACATCAATAATTGTATCCCCGTACCTGCTACATTTTGCACGTATCTGGATGTTCTACTACTGTGTCTTTTTATTGTTGTTTCTGCTCAAAGCCTGTGACCCAGTGGTATTTATTGCTTACTCTACAATGCCTTTGTTATGTGAGCTGAAGTTCCCTCAGGATTAGTAAAATATCTGTCCATCTATCTATCTATCTGTCTATCTATCTATCTATCTGTCTATCTATCTATCTATCTATCTATCTATCTATCTATACATCTGTCTATCTATCTGTCTATCTGTCTGTCTATCTATCTATCTATCTATCTATCTATCTATACATCTGTCTATCTGTCTGTCTATCTGTCTGTCTATCTATCTATCTATCTATCTATCTATACATCTGTCTATCTATACATCTGTCTATCTATCTATCTATACATCTGTCTGTCTATCTATCTATCTATCTATCTATCTATCTATCTATCTATCTGTCTATCTATCTATCTGTCTATCTGTCTATCTATCTATCCATCTATCTATCATACGACTTTATGGCATTGGGTTCAGGGGGAGCTGTAACCTCTGTAACCGACATCAGCTGGCCACCCACCATCACCTCTAAATTTCACGTGTGTTTTATATTAACAAACCTGAGTGTTAAAACAACACGTTGTGGTTTGCCAGACTGTTTCTTGGCCTGGACTAGTTACCAGCCAACCGCCAGGGGCCCGAGGAAGCTACCGGTCCTGGCCAACAAAGAGTCTGGCACATAAGCCCCTGTAAAAACAGTAAGTTGTCAGGTTTACACCTCTGTTTTTTGTGCAGATTAAACAAAGGAGATATTAAATTAGTTTAATCTAATTTCCCCCATTTTTAAGTCTTTGTGCTAAGCTAGGTTAACTGGCTGCTGGCTCCACCTACATATTTACCCACAGCCTTCTCAACTAAAGTCTCAGTAGGAAAACGCCTATTTCTAAGCCTATTTCCCAAAAATGTGAACTACCTCTTTAATGTGTTGCAGTTTGGCTTCATTATTAATAGGCTACAAGTTCATAACTGATAAGCTCTGTATCTATGGCTCACGTATACCAACCTTTCCATTTGTCTCCCTTCAATAGAGCCCGATGTTTTCCTTTCATCAATATCAAAGAAAAAATCTCTCCTCTCCATTTTGGTGACCCAGTAGCAACTGCGGTCACAGTTTCCTAGGCAACTGGGGGTGATGCAAAATGGAACTAACTTCCCGGTTTCGCCTGCATCCTTCCTCGACACATCCACTTAATTGTTGGTTCACTCACTCCCACATTAGACCCGCAATTTTCCCCTTTCTCAGCTGTCAGTGGAAACTGCCGGCTGCGTCAGTCAAGATTTCTTAAATTATTTTTCATTGACATCAATCCCAACCGCTGGGTGCTCAGAAAGGGAGTGTAACTACAGTGTTACTTTCCCAATTATAAATCAGGCCTGGTTCGATTTCAGCTCGTGTGCTAATCTAGAGGGCAAAACAAATCCTTATTAAGGACTCCGGAAAAGGTCTTGTCTCAAGACCCTCGTTGAATTTCTAGTAGGTGCTATACGTTTAAGACACTTGCCATGTACCTCTAATGACTTCTAAACATGGCTGATCCTCACTTCATTGGAGCCCATTAGCGCCTAACAGAAAACAAGACCTCCAGCTCCTCACGGACGCATTTTAAATCAGTCCAAGCGAGTTTGTATCTGGAAATATGTTTGCAGTGCAGGCTCACGCTGGTGGGGACTTCTGTAAACATCACATTATCTCCACCAAGCCTCTGAAGTTTCGAGGATATGACTAATACATGAAGAATTCATGAGGCCTGCCAGATTCTTTTGGACACTTAAACCCTGTTGCTGATTCGCTCTTTTGAAGTTTTTCTGCTTGGCAGTGTGTCTCATTAACAGGGCTGTTTTCAGCACAGCTCCCTGATACGGGGAGTGTATTGCATAGGAAGAGAGGGACGCTGGAGAGTGGGAATGTATTGGCGTGGAAATCAATGGTTATCATGTCGGGCAGATGCTTGCTCCTCTCATTTGCCGAGTCAGTACTATTGGAAAGGAGTCATAGTGTTTGATTATTGCTTTGGCCGTTTTTGTCCCTGAAAAGCCTTCCTCGCCTTGATGAGCGTCTCACTCAGGGCCGCGCTTCCTGTTGTGTGTTGATTTTACGACAAAACACAGGAGTATTCATTCTTTTCTTTCTTTCTTTCTTTCTTTCTTTTAAATACACGACAACGACTGAACGGTAAATAGATAGACTAGACACCGTGGAATTCAGACGCACCACGAAATGTTATTCACTCACACAGAAATACACTGTGTTATTGTAACTGATCCTTTAAGAAAGACTACAGTACACTGCAGAGCTTTTGCTTCATTAGGTATCTGCGAGGATGCTTTGTTTTGATTAGAATTCCCTATTCGTTATCCAAAGTATGTGAAAATGTCCTCTTTTTTTCTATCCGTAACGGCTTCACAACTGGTTTTCATCAAAAACTGCGTCCTAATGAAATGTTAAGCCACATATCGTATTAAATTTTCTTCTTTCACCGAGTTGTTTTGCGGATCCACGTGGAATTGAAGTGTCCTCCAGGTGACTACACTTATGAATTCAATTTGTTAACTCTCAATAACGCCCACGCAAACACACACACACAAAAAAGGAGGGGGGGGGGCTTGTTTACAGGTTTGGAACATAAAACAATTCAGCTTTGTCTTGCCAAAAAGTGACCTTTAGGGCCTTTCAACCCAAAACAAATGGTGCTGAAAAAAATAAACATCACTGAAACCCAGACACAAAAATTTAAGAGGTCTTTAGAAATGATTTCCCTTTGTTTTTATGCTCATAGCTCTTTGTGTGGGTTGAGTTGGTGTTATTTCAATATTTTGTTGATCCCTGTCTTAGAGCATTTAAACAGCTGAATTCAAAATGAAAATAAAGTTGCTGCCAGAATGTGTCGCTCATCCGATGCGTCCTGTCATTTGATTTCTTCAAATTTATGTCAGCTGATGACAAGCGAAACCGGGGCCTCGTTATTTGAATCGGAGAGATTTTTGGTAACCTGCTGTCTGGTGGCATCAAACAGGAGGGAGATTACACTTTGGTTGTCGATTACACCCTGAATTAACGTGATCTGTATCTAGATGCATTATCTGGGTAATAACATCTGTTCCCAGGCCTTTGTGATTACACCTGGTATTAATAAGCACTGTCGCTATCTAGATTCTGCCCATGTCACAATTAAGTGGGTTCAGTTGAAGAGGAGAGGGGTCCTCTGTAGCTTTGCACTGATGTAGACTATTTTTTTATTATTTTTTGCATTGTTGTGATGAATTATTTTCAATTTCTAAGGTCTTTAATTTGCAGTTTTAGCCAAAAACAGAAATCCACATCGGATTATTTAATCTACTCACAATGTCACAGTTGATTTTTCCTGCAGATAAAAAGGTATTCTATCACAATCTATATCAATGTTGTGATATAAAATTACATAAACCTTGCTAGAGGATTTTCTCCACGTCCCCTGTTCAGTCTGAGCATTGGACCATTATTTTTGTGACCCTGTAGAACCCTGAGTCGCTGCTGGCCCATGTGTCCAGACTCAGCCCCAGGTGTGTTCAGGTGCCGCACTCTGTTGTTTGTCACCCGCTGTTTTGTTTTGTTTTGGGGTTCTTTTGTTTGTTCGTTTTTTTTTTTTCTCACCAGCCCAATGGGAACAAACTGAAGGGGGTAAATGCTCCGGAGCTCCAGCAACAGTAAGCTGCTCCAACCATGCTAAATCACGCTGTGAGCCTGGACGGGGCCACAGCGGAGCAGAGGTGCAGCGTGAGCACAGGCCCGGCAAACAGACCGAGGCGCCTGATAAACATGCCTCCGCCATAAAACTGTCATTCCCTTGTCAGTGCTGCGGCAGACGGAGAAAAGACTGAGCCTGCGCCCCCTCTTCTCTGCCTTTACTGAATGACAAGATGACAGTCCTCAGCTGATTGGATGGCAGGGACAGGCTGCGTGCTCCTGACAGCTCTCAGCATATACTGTTGATAAAGCCGTCAAGACCTCTGCTGTTCATCAATACTGCCATTTGTGGAAGATTTTGCATTTTTATATACGAACTTACCACCACATATGAGCAAAAAAAAATTCAATATGATCATAGAAAACTGAGCTGTTTTTTGATCTGCATTGCTCTGGGCATGTGACACTATATAAACAATGTTTTATAATGTAAAAATAAACATTTGTGTAAATTTTTGAACAAAGATCGATTGCCTGATTGCATAAAATAAAAATAGTTGTGTTCACTCAAAATTAAATCAATTTTTAATATTTATTCATGGTCATGATGAAAATAGACTGTGTGACGATCCCAAGAGAGCTCAAGCTTCCTCGGTTTCTATTTCCAAGTCTTTCAAACCACTACCCTTAAAATCACAGCAGTGAAGGGCTTCTAATTTTTTGACACTGCAGAAATCGGCCAAGACAATGAGAACAATGGCTGAAGCTGCAGCACTCGACAGGGATTGTACAGCTTATTCACAAAAGAAAAAGTGCTGGTTTTCACAGACGGTAAAGTTGTGTTTGATGTTGAAACCCAGTCTCTGTCTCGCTGTCATTTTATATGGAATTAGCCGGGCATTTTTTTCTGAATCAGACAATGGTACTGTGGTTCCATATCACTGTGTTCAGCTCCTTTGTGGGTTTTTTGTTTGTTTGTCTTTTGGTTTTTTTGTTTTTTGTTTTTTTTACCAAAGCTGGGTCAAAATGTTGCATGAATCCCCATTGTATTACCAACAGAGGAAGCACTCTTAGCAAGGGCTTTCAGGCCAATTACAAGGCCAATTTATTCCATTTGAAAATGCTAGCCTCCGTCATCTGGTTGCATAAAGACGGATGTTTCTTTTAGATTGTGGTAAGACTGTAGCCTTTGGTTTATACTCAAGGTCTGATGAAAGCATCCCGTCTGACTGTGTTGTTTTTCTGCTCTTCTCTTATGGTTGCAGTCCCTCCGGTGTTGTCGGTGTCCCAGCAGTCCTTCAACGCCACAGCTGACTACCAGGAGTCAGTCACCTTTACCTGCGTCACCTCCGGATCTCCCGACCCCGCGGTCACATGGCACAGGTACTTTATCCTGCCTCAGTGCCTTGCGCCTTGCAATTACCCTCTGACACAAAGCTCAAAGAGATATTGGACGGGGAAGAAAAACCCCGTTGGGCTTTGAAAGCCGGTTAGGCCCAGAGATCAAGGATCGCGATACTCTGTACACAAGTGGACACTGCTGCTGTAATGGCCTCCGCTCTTCAGAGGAATCTTTCCACAAGATTTTTCCGAAACCTGGCTGCTGAGATTTGCTCCCACCCTTCCACAAGAGCATCGGTGAGGTTGGGTTCGGATGTTGGGCGGCAAGGCCCACCTCGCGCTGGCGTTCCGATTCGCCCCACGAGTGTCGGTTTAGGGACAGGACCTGTTTGCGCCATCTAATCATGGACCCATTGCTAAGTTTGAACCTAAATCCTTCTGAAATTCTTAGCGGCTAGTAGCTAGTTTCAGTCGAGTGATTTACCAAGTCAGGTTGCACCATTAAAACTTAAGAATTCTTCCTAGCTAGGAAACATCTGTGCAACTGCAGAGCTCATCCAAAAGCGCCGGGAGCAGATGTTTGCACACATTACTCAGGTTTACATATGCAGATTTTACGTTATCTCCAGATAACGGAACCTGAAAGATCATATGTGCTACCAGCCGTAACCACTGCAAATGTATTCATCTTCGATGCCCATGTATGTGTAAATGTTTCCCTTATGCCTACATATGTGAAAATGTTTTTTTTTTTTTTGGTTATGGCTTGAGCAGATATTGTTTCCCAGGAACTAAACTGTGGAATTAACAGTCCACCCTCGCACGTTGCCCCCGGCAGCCGCACAATGATATCACATGCCACATAGCAACGGTGTGAAAATTTGCACCTGGAGAGCATTTGACACCCCACTATCCACTCTCCAGCTCGACAACGGGTAATTAGCTCGCACCCACTCAGCAGGCAATCGTGAAAGGCTATTTGCACCTGGCCATCTATTGATAACTCTTTATTGATATTCCTATGAAGTTCATACTTTTTTCCTATAATCCACATTTGTTTTGCTTTTTTTTCCTTCTACTTAATTTATCTTAATGGACTAATGCAGTATTTTCTCATATTTTAGCCGATTTAGCAGAATCAGTTAAACAATACAAGCACATTACTGCAGACTGTTTCTAAAACAGACTGTAGCTGTACTTGCATGAATTTTTTTGACCTGATCCGTCACATAAAACAGCCTTGGAAGTTGTTTGTTTCTTTTTTTTTTTGGAAACCTAAAATATCTTAGCATTAATCGTCAATAGCCAAGTCAAATGAGGTTGCACCGACAACGCATTACAACACAACAACGTCGTGGCTTTGAGTTGACACATGGTTGAAAACTGACACCAGACATTGTTTTTACAGTGATGTATTTCATACCTCAGGCTTTTTTCAGGTCTGTGTAAGTTGTTTTTCATGTTGTACCGAGATGAATGGAAATCAATGGCTGCCTGGAAGGAACTATAGGAAAACACATTTTAAAATCTAAGGAGGCCTTGAAAAATGTTTGCGGGTGAATTTGATTTGAAGCGAAGGAACTCGGAAGTCTCTTCTATGACTACACTTCCAACAGTGGCAGAGGATTAAGAGTAAAATGGTGGCCGGGAAAAAGAGTTTGATTGTGCTGTAGCTCCTTATTCCCCCCCCCCCCCCCCCCCAAAAATCGCAGCCTTTTCCAAGTGTAAAGCTTGTGACCAGCAGGTGTAAACTGGAGGCACAGCCAGAACTGCTTGAGTATGGTTATAAGATAAATATGCAGGGGGTAAAAAAAAAAAATTTAAAAATGAAATTCAAGTTTCAAATCTTCCCTTTTGACATTTGAACAAAGGCCCATTCACAACAAGATATTTGACAGAAGTGATAGACAGTGTATCAAGTGACAGGAGGCACCTTAATTACTAGTTACTAATTACAAGTTCATTAATTTCTCTCTGTATTTTCTTGCTCAATTATTGCTCTACTAATTTGATATACTGCCGCCATAGAGATTAATTTTCCTCAAGCGGTGTCATGTTAGTGGCGCACACATATAGCAGGTTCAGGTAAAGAGCGCACACACCGAGCGATGTTGAATGAGTCACAGTATTTGCATAAAAAGGTAAACAAGCAGATATCTGCACTTTTCACCGTAAGCCGAGTCCCAGCTTGTAGCATTTAACCTGATGACAGGAACATTGTAAAAGCACTGTACAATATACAGTAGAGGTGCACAGCCGGGCTGGCGAGGTGAGCGCATCACTCCTGCGTTTAATGTGTCTCCGTCTACGAGAGTAGCACAGACGTAACGAGAAGTGAAAGTGTCCCGTGCGGCAGCTTGAAAGAGAGGAGTCGATCGTGGCGTCTCTTTGCAGAGTACAAACAAAATTTAAAGACGCCGCACAGCTGGAAACGCGCCTCGGCTTTGTTAGTGTCATTCATCTTGCTCTCTAGTTTCCCAGCGTCCAAAACAGCAGAAATTATATTTACTCCAGGGGCTGTTACCTTGTCTTTCTCATCAGCAGAACAAAACCAGGGAAATGTGATTTTAATGATTTAACAGCATGCATAATATAACGCAGCAAAATTCACAGTGATGGATGAGAGCTGATGTATTGACTCATTTTTTCTTGCTTTCATATTGAGACCATCCATGCGACGGCTTTTTTCTTGCACTATTTATTTATTTATTTATCTTGTTCTTTTTCCCCACTCACTGTCCCTGTTTAGTTTCATAATAGGAAACTGAGTTATGTTTGCTGCGGTAATTACGAAAGGCGATCGAAACGAGAAGCCCGTCCATCTGCGGGAGGCGACACAGAAGTGGAGCTAAAAGCTGAAGTGCAGACGAGGCCATCGGGACCAGATGAGGGAATTCTCATTGCACCGCCATGTTTCTCTGTGGTGGAGCAGTCTGTACTCACGTAGAGCAGGATTATACGAAAGTGGATGGTGGAACACAGCCAGTAGGCTCCAGCAGCCTCCTCTGTTACGGACCCCTCCATTCTCCATTCCCCTTAAAGCTTGGGAGTAAACTTAGTTGAACGCAATGCGAAAACTTTGCAACTGGACCGAACGCGGTCGTCGCTGCAATTCGACTGACATGACTTGTTTCTGCCGCCAATTATTTGCCCATTGTGAACACAAGTCTTTGTGAAACATATTGTCCGTGAATGCACGGCAGGATGTTTTTGTTTCGGTTCAAAAGCCTAAAAGTTAAAGCCTTGTTTGTCCACTTCACTGTAAACACTGGCTTAATCAAATGTGAAGCATTGGCTTAGGGCAAACGCCCGGCCCTGACTTTTGGAGGTGACATCGCTTCCGCCGACTGTCAAACCGAGTGCGTTCGTCTCCATTCCCCGGGTCACTGAGTCCTTCGTGCCTTCAGTCTGAGACTACGGAATTAAAACGTGTACATCACAGCGTAGGGAGCGGCGTGGGGCGCCAACAACAACCTCAACCCAATTTAGTTTTTTCCCTTTTGATGTCGCCTCTCCCAGTGATCTCCGGCCGCCGAGCGGCACTTCCTGTCAGTGCAGGGTTTCACCTCATCCTGTGTGCATCTTGGGTAATGGACTGCCTGTCAGCAGTCAGTCAGTATAATGACATTCAGCGCTGCAGCCCGTCCCGCACTGTCCGTTCTAAAGATGAAGCCTCTCTTCATTTCCTCTCTGGCTCGCTAGAGTTATTATTACTTGGCTTTGCTGTTTCTTCCGTCGACTTTCAATTATCCTCCCTCTCGCTTTTCCCTACAGTACAGTGAGGCCTTGGCGTGGGCGTCGCTGCAAAGTATCACCGCGTTGGTGTCTGAGTCTAGAAATCCCCGCGTTAGAAATCCCTAAATAATAAGCGTGTTTTGTTTTGTTTTCTGTTTTTTGTTTTTTCATGCACATAGACCACACGGAGTGAGACCACAGAGAGAAGTCTAAGTATATTTAGAGGTGTGTATTTTTTCTGAGCTCTGTGTTCTCACCGCTTTTAAATTTAATTTGCACAATAGGTTAAAAAACAGGGTTCCGGTTTGAGAACGAGGGGATTATCATCCATATTCAATGAACAGGTAAAAATAAAAATGTGTTTTCCTACTTATTCTTCATGTTTCAGGGTTACAATAGTAATTAGGTGGATTAGTAATAAATAGCAACTCACATTATTGCTATCAAAGCTGGAACCCATAAACATCGGCTCAGCTCTTTTTCTTCATATCCTTTCATCCGAAGCTCGATTTTTTATTTATTTTTTGTTTTTAAGTTTTTATCCCTTCATGGAGACTCAGCTGAGAACGCATGCTCTTATTTAGCAATGCCCCACTGTGGACACATAGATTGTAACTGTTAAGGGAGAGGAGAACATGTCTTCTTCATTTTGCCGATCTAGATCCTCTATGCTGATCCAAGGGTTAGAACCACAACACACACCTGCAGGTCCGAACTCTAGACCATCAGCTTTGTTTCTGCTGGATTAATTTGAGAATTCCTCTCTAACCTTTGCTTCTATTTTAAATTACACCAAGAAAAAGTCTGGATTCTTTACATTAGCTTTTCAACCAAACCTGCTTCTTTCGAGGAGTTGAAAGCGAGATTTCTGTCTGTTTTGAGGGCTGTTGCTGCTTGATCCCATAGACGTTCAATAATTGAGCCGATCCTTTACTTTTAGCCCACATGCAGACGGTGTTAAAAAGCATCCATGAGTTTCTTTAAATCTGTGTAGGCATTTCCCCGAAAAACGAAACCATCCCTTCAACCTTAAAGATTACACAGCTGGTTGAGCAGCTCCGAAAAAAAAAACGCGGGAGGCAGCAAAACCTGCTTTACACCATTATGCTTCTGCTACAAAGCTTAAATGTGGACAAGGATCAATTTAGCAGTTGCCTTTTGTTTTCGTTCTGACTAATTTCCCTGCAGAGTCCAATTGGAGAAAGACATTGAGCCAGCTCCGTATTCCACATCGCGCCGCAGCCTTTTTTGCGAGTCCCAAATAAGTACGCGACAACACGAGGGAGCTCCGACGAGATGCAAACGTCAGCGGAGAATTTTTCTGCATGGCAGAGTTCGAGGAAGTTGTGGCATGTGGAGAATGATGATGGCAAAGCTCTAATGATTAATTAAACTATAGTTATTTCAATTATGGAACGATGCCTCTATCCAGAACAATACTTAAATGGTTTCTATTAAAATAAAGTGCCGTCGTGTTTTCAACTGTTATGTGCCATGGATGATTTTTGCTTCAAAGGCAGACTGTCAGCACTAAGCCTCTCTTTTATGGCATCGGTTGACATCCATAGTGGCAGACTATACATCTGTAACGTCACACATGCTGCAGTGTGTAAATTTTTGCGGAGGTCAGTGTCAGGCGCGAGTCTGCTGCTGTATTTCCTTCTCCTCGCTCATGCAGTGTGTGTGTGTGTGTGTGTGTGTGTGTGTGTGTGTGTGTGTGCGTGCGTTCGCCTGTGCGCCTCTGCCTTTTTGTCTGCGCAGGAAAGGGCAGCAGCTGGAGCCGTCGGAGCAGTACTTCTTCAACAGGCTGGAGGGCGGGCGCAGCATGTTAACCATCCGCAACATCCGACAGGGCGACGGGGGCACCTACTCCTGCAGGGCCACCAACAAGGCGGGATCTCAGGAGAGGGAGCTCTTCCTCAAAGTGTTTGGTGAGTGTCTCGGCTCGGCTGAAATGAGGCTGAGGCTCAAAAAAGGCTTGAGGGATGGGGTCGTAACGTCCAGAGCATTAAGAGTTTCAGGAAAAAACG
>CM029131.1:8786890-8861890 GCA_016859345.1 Istiophorus platypterus | reverse complement strand
TTAATGGATGTGGATGATCATTTAAAGTGCTCCACACATCTTCCTCTCTCCACAGAAATCATCTTAACAAGTCATTTAGTCTCATTAGGAGGCTTTAAAGCTTATTTTTCTTAAGAGAAGAAAAACTTCAGTGAGTTGAGATAATTTCACTTGTTCCCACGGCAGCTTCCTTTTGTCTTGACACAAAACCAGAATCAGGCAAATTGCCGCACTAATATGAAGAAAATGCCACTTAATTCTGGAGGATTTTGAAGTCGGATTATTTATTTTAGGAACAACTGAAATTATCCTTGCTTACTGGCAAATCTGCCTGACTTGTTTTAGGAAAACAAGATTTCATGACTCAATTGTGGACGAAATAACTCATTAGGGGTGGTTGTTTTTGTTAAGTGCTGGTGCTGGAATTGTAAGGGACTTGTCTTAATTGTTAAAAGATAATTCCCATTTATTTAAATCTATTTGTGCGGTTTTAGACATCATTCCCATTGGATACGATAGCTCCCAAGGTTAATTGCTGAGACCTCGGAACACACCCGGTACATAACGCTGAAACAATGTCTGACTTATCGGTTTTGATTGCTCCAGTTGTCTGTCGTAAACCCTCAATCCCCAGTTTAACTTTGAGCCTGACGGAGCACGGTCTTGGTCGGTCAACTGAAGTTGCACTTGCGCATCAGCACTGCCTGGTTCATTCACGCTTCACCGTCGGTGGCTCATTCATCAGCATTTTAGCCTCCAGCTGACCGGTAACATCCATTCACATTAATCTGTTAATGCCATACACAGATGTAGATATATAAATGCTAAGAGCACTGCACTTATATAGCACTTTTCTAGTCTTTTCCGCCACTCAAAGCGCTTAATGCCGAGGTCACCATTCACGCACACATTCCTAAAGCACATAGAGCAAGACACATTTACACACTGATGACATGTGGGGGGGTAACCCAAAGTATCGTCGGTGTGTGCAGTGCCCCCATTCGACACTTCCACGTGCAGACGGGAGGAGCTGGGGATCGAACCCCCAACCCTCCGGTGGGTGGACGACCCGCTCCGCCTCCTGAGCCGCAGCCGCCCAAAAACCCATACAAACCGATGGCAGACAAACTTAACAGCTACATAAAGTAGTTGCTATTCATTGCAGTAACCCAGGTATCTAAACTATTTGCTCATCAACATGTCACGTAGGTCTCACTATGGGTCAGCTCCTTGACATAAATGTCTGATTTCTCCAAATGAAGTGTTGGTTGAGTTAAGTTTAGATGATCCTGCTAAACTGATGTCTGACTGCTACTTTTTTCTCACTCCGTTGGACGTCGTCGTAGCGATGTCGCCGTGTCCTCAGATCTCAGTGAGTTCAACGGTATCATAACCGACTGAGAAAGGACAGCTGATACTGAGCCATAGTCCGATTACCCGATAGATGCCAGCCAGCTTTGTATGCAGTGGTAAGGATCTCGCCTGAAAAGCCTGATCTATTCACTGAACGTCCTTCCAGGTGTGTGTGTGTGTGTGTGTGTGTGTTTGCGTGTGTGTGTGTGCGCATGTGCGCATGTGTTACCCCGTGTTTTGACAAGCCCCCAAAATCCCTCGCGATGGCTCCTCCACCTCGAGGTTGAAGCCATGTGAAATTGCCCGACGCTCCTTAGATTCCCCCCGGGCGGTGTTAAAAGCCTTCAGTACAGTACTCACTATTTTCCATTCACTTCCCTTTTCCTGTTGGATTTTCTGCCATGCTACTTTGCAAGTACCCTGTTAAGGATTTAAGTGCAGCGTGTGTGTGTGTGTGTGTGTGTGTGTGTGTGTGTGTGTGTGTGTGTGTGTGTGTGTGTGTGTGTGTGTGTGTGTGTGTGTGTGTGTGTGTTAGTGTGAAAAGAAGCAATCCATGATTCATGTGACATGCTCTGTGCCCCTGACATGCATGGTGTTTCAGAGCTTGCGCATAGAGCATCTTATCAGGGGGGGAGCACCCCCACCCCCCACCCCCCCCCACGGCGGCACGCTTTTAAGCACTTATCGTGGTGCTCGCTCTGCGTCAGAAGCGAATCACGGGTGCTGGAGAGGCATCCTGCCAGACAAAAATCTATATTTATTTAAAATAAAAAAGGTGGAAAGCACACAGAGGTAGAAGCGGATTTGATATGTTTCAAGCTTTAAAACTTTAGCAAAGTCTTTTTTTGTGTGTGTGTGTGTGTGTGTGTGTGTGTGTGTGTTTGTGTGTGTGTGTGTGTGTGAGTATGTCGTCACCTAGGCTAGGAAATCTGCGCAAAAAAAAACCCAAAACAGAACAGAAAAGGCCGGAGGGCATGGTTCCCGCTATGCCTGACCGGGAGAGTATGACCGGGGTGTATAAATGATCTTGGCCTAGACTGTCACTAGCAAAGTCATGCATCGGTTCTGTGTTTAAACCCCGTGTTATAGCCTTCATCTACCCTCCCTGATGAGTAAGATCATTGGCGGTTTCTCTCCTGCTCACCCTTTTACTATCTCACCTCTCTCCCACATCTCTCCCCCTGCCTTTGAGTCTGCTCTTTAGCCACTTATCAAATTCTTTTTCTCTTATTCACCCCCACCCCGCCCCACCCCGCCCCGCCTCCTCTCCCGTCCTATGCGGCCTCCAGTCCAGCCCCACATCATCCAGCTGAAAAACGTGACAGCCGTGGAGGGCAGCGCCGCCATGATCTCCTGCGTGGCTGAGGGCGAGCCCCTGCCCGACATTTCCTGGAGGAGAGCCAGCGACGGTCAGACCTTCGTGGACGGAGACAAGGTAGTAACTGCCAAAAAGTCCATCTGGCTCTGTATTTGTGGGTGTGTGTGTGTGAATCATCATAAACCATGGAGGCTAGGGGCTATGGGTTCGGGCACACAGGACAAACTGTAACTTGATCTCACGCATGGGTGTGAAAAATAGTCCAAACATCCCTGCAAACCAGTTCAACCCTAACATCAGAATCACTATGGACTTGAGATGGCACCTCCCTGACATGCTGTATCTTTAAAGACTGTATCTTTGCACTTGAGCTTTAGTACATCCAGGAAATACTTGTTTAATGGCTGGTGATGCCTTAAAAAGAAGCTACTTAAAACCTTTTTCGAAATCAGAAAAATGGAGGAGCACTTCAACCAAAAATGATTATTTCTCCCTTTCATTTAAATCCTTTTTAAAGGTCTTCAGTAATACTTTTGAAGCGTTCTCCAGCACCATGATTCTCTGTGACGTGATGCTGGTGGTCATGTGTTTGCATCAGCTTCAGGAACCATACACAGCGTGCGCCAGGTAGCTTCAGGCTTTGTTGACTAGACTAAATCAAGCGTTAGGGACTTCAGGCGCCACTACGCTCCATCGGAGCTGCTTGCCCGACGGTGGAACAGCTTCGGAAACCCCCTCCCCGCTCACTTTTTTTTTTTTTTTGACGCTGGAACTGGGGTGGGCTGTGTCCTGCGGTTTCTGTAGCTTCCTAAGGTTCGCAACCACTTCAGGCAGTTGTTTGCCAGGCGTCCACACCCCCTGCATTTTAGCTAGTAGTGTACATAACTTAGATTTTATTCATCCTGAATGCCATCTACATATATCAGTCCAAATTTGTGGCAATGTTTTTCTGCAGTTTTCAAATTCAGTGTCTCTCATTTCACTCACTAGTGAAAACAGTGATTTGCCAGATGTCAACTTTTAATGGAGCTTTGAAATCCAACCCTCTATTCAGACTGGCTTCTGTTGCGTTTCACTGATGAGGAAACAAAGCTCTCCTAAAATCCCCTCAAATAACACAAGAGCAGGACCGGAAGTTGTTTAACTGGAGTCCCAATTTAGAAATAAGGTTTACAACATTTTCCGTTCACCAAAAACAGCACCGAGCGTGGCCTGTCTAGTGTTTTTCTCCTGTTTTTCTCCTGTTTTTGTTTTTGTGTGCATTAAAACGCCACTATTTTTATTTATGTAGAGAAAATGGACAATTTGTGTGCAGTCTGGTTGAGTATTAAAAGAAATA
Source organism: Istiophorus platypterus (assembly GCA_016859345.1). Lineage (NCBI taxonomy): Eukaryota > Metazoa > Chordata > Actinopteri > Istiophoriformes > Istiophoridae > Istiophorus > Istiophorus platypterus. Next base: position 8,857,901 of record CM029131.1, on the reverse strand, counting down.
GCCGACATGAACAGGTAATTACTTGTATACTGTATGTCCTCATAAAAATAAAAGCAGGCATAATCGTTCCCATCTGCCGTATGTGAAATGTTGCAGTTGGAGCCATTTATTGCTAGCAGTGCTGCTCAGGGCCTGTCTGAAGGCAGATGCTAATAATATTCACATCCAAGAGCTGATGATTGATCCTCGTCGGCTTTTGCGGCACATTCGCTTTTCCAGTGCTATAACTGACATACGAAACCTCAAAGTCTTTTATAATTTCAAAGCGGCGCTCAAACAATATATGAACACTCACCTTGCTCCATGTTTTTTTACGCGGAGTGTTTAAATCTCCCTACTTTCCTGAAATTATTATCTCAAGGGAAATCAGCTCACACATTTATTTTGATTACCTCTCAGCACAAAGAAGAAGCAAGAACCTTGAAGTTTTCAGGGCAAATGTGAATGCTTTTAGTTTACTCTTTGATTTGTAGCTCACTTTGACTCTGTAACTTTTTATGTAATCCGACATAGGAAATTGAAAAGATACTAAGCTTCGCTTTGTATTTTTTTCTCAGCATCCATTATTCACTTTGTCCACGAGACAAGTCTCACAAATCAGAAATTGAATGAGCTGCAGCCGCATTTTCTTGGAAAAGTAATTACCCTTGAATGAGCTGCCATCAATGTCAAAACCATACGCACTTCCATCACAGCTTCACGGCTGAAGCTTCTGCAGAAGCAGGTAAAGGAAAAAAATAGAAAATCTCACACACACACACACACACACACACACACACAAAACAAAACAAAACAAAACAAAACAAAACAAAGATGGCAGTCATTTTTTTTTTGCTTGGGAAAAAAAGGTCACCACAGAGATAAATGAATGTGTGCACTGGCTCGAATCGCTCGGGTTGATAAATCACAGCCAAAAATGAGAGTAAGTGCTTCCCTTCCCACAGCAAATGCAATTATGGAAATGCGCGGCGCCAACCAACACACCTAAACACACGCAAAGACAAACACGGCTCGTGCACAGGCGGGCGTGATGGATGGATGTAGTCATTTAGGTTTAAGGCAGGATGTTCCTCTCTCAATTTGCTCTCCAATCTGCATATCCAGCCTGCACCCACTCCTCTCATGTTGAGACACATTAAGCTTCAAAGGGGTTACTTTTACTCACTGCACAGAGTTGCCCCCATTCTTCTCATTCTTTGTCAACTAACACCGTGACCCTTCGGTAAGACAACATAATAGGATGCAGCCCCTGGAATTTAATTATGAACCGAGGTTGGATTTGAGTCATGGGTATGGCTCCACTCCTCTGGTATTATTTTGCTCATGAGCAAGATGCACTGTAGCCCCTGTTATATTCATTCAAAACATCCAAAGGCTGAGAAGCCAGTGACATTAAAAGTCTATACCTCCGCTTACAAGACTGATGTAAAGATTGATGCACCGTATCCGGTTCAATAGACTTAAACTTTTAAAGGACTTTTTAACCTTTCCCTCAGCTATTCAGAAGTCAAGCTTGGAAAGTGTTGATTTGGGGCTTCTATCAAAAGGCATTTCACAGTCAAACCCTCAGAAAACAGACTCCCACACCCACTGAGATAATTGTTTTGTTTTCCGTTTGATACCTGGTCACAAAAGCAGCTGCAAAAAATACAGTGGAAAATAGATAATAGTGATGTTGCTTCGTGGGTGAAACCCCCTGGCTGGCCTCCATTTCCTTCCCTTGAAACAGAAAGCCGTTATTAAATGTCATTTTGTTGCTGTCATGAGAGCGAGGTGATACGGTTATCATTAGAGTGTTGCAGACATGTAGGCCCCCCCCCCCCACACACACACACACCACCACCACCACCACCACTAAACAGCTGGAATGAGCTATGCCGACCAGAATTACTACAGTGTGTTTCCAGCCTTGCTGACATTTGCAGCTGACATTTTTAATATCTGGAAATTCTCAAGCATTCGGACTTAAATAACAGAGTAATGGTCTCCAGAATCCCGTTTGACAGATTGCGTTTGAGATTTGGCTTCACGGTTTCACTGTAAACCCCACACACTTTCTCATTTTTGGAGGTCTTATGGATCAGATAGGGACGGGATTTCATATATTTTTCTCTTTTCCGCCCTGCTTTGCCTCTGCTACCTGCGTGTCCTTTCATCTCCTCCAGTTCCTCTATCCCCTCAGCCTCCACATTTCTTTTGGCTTTTATCTCCGCGCTCTCATGTTTGTTGTCGTTCACGTGTGTACAGTATGTGTGTTTGTTTGTTTGTGTGTGTGTCTGCGAACGCCCATGTGACTGGCTGTTGTGTTCATGCCTGGCCCGCTCGCCTTGTCGTTCCGCTGAGCTGCATATCAAACAGGCTGTGCTTTAGGGGCCGAGTTCGTCTTTAGACACAGACCCTGTCAGTTGGCGGGGGTGGCAGGGTGGTGGGGGGGTGGGGTGGTGCTGGCGGTAGTGGCGGTTGGGAGGGGGGAGTAATTTCCTGACTCAGAAGTTCCCTCCTGCAAGATTTCCTCTCTTCCTCCTCCTCCTACGCTTCTCTCGACCCCCACGCACGCACCCTCCACCCCCCGACCCCAACCATTCTCCGGTATTCCTATTCAACACACACGCACGCTCCCAATCCTATTGACCTCGGCTGGCGAGGCAAACGGGCAAAGTGTGCAATGGCAGCACAAAAGGGACCAGAACCGAGCCTTCAAAAGCCGCTTCACCTCATATGTTGATAGCGTCGCGACGATAAGAGCAGCGATAAGCCATTCTAAACAGGATAATGCGGAAGCGGTCTAAGCGACAACATAAAGAGAGTGTGATTTAGATGAGGGGGCTTCATGGCCGAGGCTTATGAGGCTTAGACACATAATGAGCATTAGCGGAGGCGGGTCTCTAATGTTGGTTATCAAATATAACCATGATTAACCACGATAACAGAGACAAAAATCAACAAACAGGCTATCACGTGGTAATTAGGCAGCTCTAGAGATGCCGGTAGGCGGATTTTTTGATACCTCTGGGCAGAGCCAGGCTCTGGCTGTCTCCCTCTGTTTCAAGTCCTTATATGAAGCTTCAGCTCCAACAACATTTTTAGCATGCAGACATGAGAGTGGTATCGATCTTCTCAACTAATTCTCAGGAAGGGAGCTAGTGAGAGTATTTCCCACAATGTTAAAGTGTTCATTTAAACACCATATCAGATGTAGTTCGCATCAGACGTGATTTTGACTGGGCTGTTGCCGCACACGGTATTTTATAAGCCGGAAAATGCGGGTTACAGTGACTCCTGCATGACACCTGCTGATTATGTCTGTACTTAAAAAAAACCTCCCAAAACACTGTGGGATATCTCTTTGCTAAATAGGCTTATTAGACTCAGCCTCAGCTTTTTTTTAGGGTTTTGGTTTTGGTTTTTTTTTGCTAATTCCTTTATTAGGAAACAAACTGATTTAAGTGCAGCACTACAGTATACTCTCAGGCCTTGAGCCAAAAAAAAATTCTATTTTTACTCTTATTAAAAGCTTTTTATCTAAGTTGATTTAAGTAACTTATTAGAAGGGAACAATGTGGGGAAAAGCAAAAGGATACGGATGAATGTTTTCAGTCATCAAAAAGTTGTGATGAACAACTGTACGTACGCCTTGTTCGTGAAACGTGACCTTGTCAGCAGTCTGCCTTCATAATAGGACCTCGTTTTCCTGCAGCGAACAGCTATACCATGTGCACCAATGTCGCAGAATACGCAAGCTGGTGTATTTAAGTGTTACTTAGCAGGTATAATGGAACCATGATATGTCGTTGCGATCTTTGATAGCCATGTCTTTTTGTTCATGAGGGCTTCAAGAGCCCTGGATAGATGTGCCATGTGCTGTGCAGTGAGTACTTCTGTTGAAAATATTACAGAAGACCTCAACTATATCTGCGTTCACTATTAATGAAGGTGCTGTGTCAAAGAATAGGGAATGATAACCAACTTCTTAAGTAGGATATTATTATAAAAAGAAAACAATGAATCAAAAAAATAAACAACAACTTCTGTAGCCTTGGTTCATCGTGTGTATCATCTGGTTTACTAAAATAGGACATAAACAGGAAACTATGGATTGCAAAGGTTCCTCTGCATGAAAAGGAAAAAAAAATACTTTGGAAATAAAGGCTAAAAATAGAAAAAGGAGTATCTAGAGATAAAAGGTAGCCAGTGACATTGTTTAAACTTATTTTACTCCCTGTATCTGACCTCCAAATCTTCTTCCAATCACAAAAAAGAAAACCCTTGCTGCAGTCACGCAGCTCTCAAATGCATCAACCCCGAGTCCACGGGCAGTACCACTGAAAAGTACTTTCTTGGGGGTGACAGAGGTTATCTGTTAGAAAACCGTCTGAAGGCTACAGCTGTATCGTGTCTGCAACAAGGATGCTCCTGGGGTGTTTTTTCTCATTACGTGTGAATGTCGATTACTGGAATGATAGCCTCGTCTGCTGTAATTGACCCGTTGCTTCAAATTGATACCATCTGTCTTCATACAGATGTAATGACCTTGTAATAAATCGAAAGTTTATTGCGTTAACCCTGACTCTCTGTGGCAAGTGACGCTTGCCTGCAGGCGCGGTCAAAATGGATCAAGGGGCTGTCATTCAATCACAAGTACAAAGTTGGACGAGGAACTTTCTGTAAATTACTTTGCGGATTCGGGTCTTCATGGATTCCTGGGCCTGAATTTGCTTTGTGTCCCCCTTTATATCAAAGCCAATTGATTGAATATTTCTCCAGGTTTACACAGTCGCAAGCCTGGATGCGGCTTTTTCTTCAAATAATATAAATTAAAACAATGATGATAATGATCTTTATTTCTAAACCCGTGTATCCCAAGTTCTGCGGACAGAGCAGCAAATCAAAACAAGCAGGTCAAACAAGGCAACAGAGTAAAAACAAGTGCCATTTACAAAAAGAAAGAATAGAGTGTCACCAGAAAAAGGGCAAGCAATAAAAATAAATAAAATCCATTTTAAGAATCTATGACAGTCAAGTAATCTAGGCAGTCAATAAAATTAAGGATTGTCATGGAACCTCTTTCGTAAAAGTTTTGTCTTTAAGAAGCGATTTAAAAGAAGTCAGATTTCTTCAAGCAGTTCCTGCCAGAGTTTCTCAGCTCTGACTGCTAATTCTCCATCACTTCTAGTTTTCAGCCTCCGGAGCCTTTCGATAACCTATAAGACTCTGCCCTGGGATCTCAGAGTGCAAACTAGTTCATATGTGACTAAGAGGTTAGATATATAAGATAGAGCAAAGACTCAAAGAACTTTAAAAGCCAATAGTAAGAACTTAAAATCAATTCTAAAACATACCGGGACCCAGTACAGGGAGGCTAAAAATCTTGTTAAATCTTGTAAAAACTCTAGTGGCTGAGTTCTATAGTATGGAGTATGGAGCCTATCATTAGATTTTAGGTTGAGGCAGGTGAAGAAGCTGTTGCAGTAATTATGAGGAGAGAATAGCATGTAAAATAGTCTATGTAACTTATAAAGTTATAATAGATATTGTGTGGGTATTTCTTAGATGATAACAAGACTACACAAGTCCACCTGGCCACAAAGGGGATTTAGGGGTCATTTTAGAAGCGGGACAGGTTCATAGGTGATGACTGGAAATGACCAGATGGGGGCGTACGATGTGGGATAGTCAGCGTATCAGAAAAGGCAAATTGCTAACCATATTCTTAGTAAGAACTATAATCGGTCTCCCCCTGTTTCAGCACTGTTGGTCTCCTTGGTTAGCTGCTGATTCTTGCTCTAAAATGTGTGGGGGTTGTTTTTTGCTCTAAATTTCATATACCATACCACTCATTAAGGGCGAGATCTGTGTGAAAATTACAGGGATGTAAAAGCCAATTCTTCATCCCCCAAGACTCTGCAAATAAACCTCACAGCTAGAATTTCTGACCTTCTCTGGCTCAAAACCATAATTTATCCATTTGTGGGCAGTAGCAGCAAATTGTTAAGCCTACAAGAAATAAGATGTTGTGTGGGTTTGTTTGTGTCTTCAGAGCCAGGACGGACGTTTTGAAGTCCGCGGCCGCCACGGCAAGTCAGTGCTGGCAATCAGCGGCGTGAGGCTCACCGACTTGGGTCGCTTTGACTGCGAGGCGCTCAGCCGGATCGGAGGTCATCAGAAGAGCATGTTTCTGGACATTGAGTGTGAGTATGGGCATTGCATGATTAGGTAAACACTCACACAGGTGGAACAGTTGGAAGCACTCCAGCAGTAGCATTGCCTATGTGCAAAACGACGCTGTTGGAGCCCTGGTCACCTGATATATCCCTACCCACTCCTCCACTCTCTGCATGTATATCAGTGGCATCATAGCCTTAATGTGAGAGTGAAACACATGCACACATTAAAGCAAACAAATCAACAACCTCGCAAGAGACGCGTAAGCTCCTTGCAGGCACGTTTATAATTCAAAAGTTCAACCAAGCTTAGTTCTAATAATTCTGTTCACTCTGTGGTTGTTTTTCTTTCTGAAGATCATTATATTAGTATAAACAACTCCCCCCTGCCTCAATAGCCACTGTACCCACTACTCCACAAACACACATGCACACACACACACACACACAGCCTCCAGAAGGGTTAATTAGTGAGGTGATATCATGCATCCCCCCCCCACCCCAAACGACATCTCCCCTACTCGCCGATGAGCGCACCCATTCCTCAGCGCTGGTTGTTTGGGGTTATTTGGGGCGGGCTATCCCCTGCCTAATGAGCTCTGAAACGAAGATCTCCATTTCGGCCTCGGAATGATTATGTTCATTACGAGAGCGGCTCCGCTGCCCGAACGAGGCCGATGGAAAACAAAAAATGCGTTTTACGGCAGCGGCGTTTCCACCTTCGAGCTCAGAGGAACAACAAACGGGGGAGAGGGCAGACAAACAAATATATTCAGAGAGACAGCGAAGGAAAAAAAGGATACTGTATCTCTATTGTCATGTGGAAACCAATTTTGTCCTCTTCTGGCTGAGCTGACTTTTGGGTTCATGGATTTCCTTCAAAACCTGTTGACATTTAGGTAAAAAAAAAAAAAAAAGTTTGATGGCATCCTCATGTAAACAAAAAAATAAATAAAAAAACATATCTCACGTACAGGCACCCAATCTCCAACCACCGAGCGAAGTCGCTGTCACTTTACTGTAAACTTGTCTTCCTGGAGCCACAGCTGGCAACTGGCTCCCAGACCAGACTCCCGCTCTGCAGAGAGACACAGGCTGTGTGTCTGAGTGTGGCGGGGCTGAGCCAGCCATCGCCACTGAACTAATGAACTCATTTACTAAGTCACTGCGGGCTGCAGGGGGATAACACGTCCTCGGCTGTGACAGAGAGCCAGGCATCAATCTCTTTAATGGAATCCTGCGAGCGAGCATAAAACAACCATAATGCCTCTCCGACTGAGCTGGGCTGACTGGGGCCGAGAGGAATCCGCATGACAGCTCGCCGCTTCGATCGTCCATTACTGCCCCTTCCTACTTGCCGGGGCAAATGAGCATCTGTTTGCATCCTTTATTTTTATTCTTGGGGAGATGATGGCGAGATCCCACCACCACCAGCACCCCCAGCGTGGGGTGGTTTCAATTAAGTTTAAGTTTCTCTTTTTAACATTGCAGAAGGAGTTTGGGAAGCGTTAATGATATGCTTTTTCTTCTCCCTTTGAGGAATTTGTGGGTTAAGCCTCAGCAAGTCATTTTTATGTCTTTGATCATCCAACGCAGCTCCACTTTGATTTGAGTGTTTAATTGGCTGCCACAAATTCCAGACACACCACCAGTTCCTCCTTCAGCAATTCAGGTCTTGTTTTAGTGCTAAAAGCTGCTTTACCATTTAAATGAGGCAAGTGTGAGTGATAATATCTCTATTTTATTTGTGTCAGATATACCAAAGTTCCAGACCAACCACACCATCTATTATTCGTGGGAGGGGAACCCTGTGAACATAAGCTGCGATGTGATGTCCAACCCTCCCGCCACCATGCTGTGGAGGAGAGAGCGCTTCACCATCTCTGCCGAGGGAACCCCCAACACGCGAGTACACAGTGCAGAGGGCAAGTCTGTGCTGGAGGTGCGTACGAGTTCCTACGGGGAAGTGTCTGTCCTTTTTTTGTGATTAATTTAAGACGTTTAGCTTGTTCCTGTTTTTATTTATTTTCTTTTTATGACCATTTCCCGGTTCTAGGTGACCCCCATGTCCGACAGGGACTTTGGTCGCTACAACTGCACGGCCAGGAACAACATCGGGGTTCGATACCAGGAGTTCATTCTGGCCCAGGCAGGTGAGTCTACCGAACCGATTTGGTTGCACGGCTCCTCTACCTGAGCTAACGAACGGCAGACTCAGGAACCCTGCATCTTTTGATCCACATCTCACGTGGCAACTCTAACCGTTCAACTACCTTGTAACCCTCTACCTCTCTACTAATGGTAACGGCCTTATTTGCATTCTCGGGAAGATAAATTCCACTACAAGTCCCAACCCCTATTCAGACTTGCCTAATCTCAAATAGTGCCAGCTGATTTACCATACCCCTCACTATTTACTGAAGTATCCCCTAATTTACGGTAGCACAGGCTAATACACAATAGTGCAGTCCAATTATCTTTAGTGCAGATTGAATTGCCCTGACTAAGAAGAAAAGTGGTGAGTAAAACGCTGACCCGATACGGAGCTTTGAAGAAAACAATGTGTTTTGGAAGTTGGTCCGACACATACAACCCCCCCTAGACCCACACACACACACATACAGGGAAATACACAGACACACACTAAGCTGCTGTGGTAAAAGTTCGAGTCGGTAATGGAGACTCAGGAGGGAGATGATCTCTGTTGGAAACTAAAAAGACTCATCGCTCCTTTGCTCACACACTTCAAAGCTTTACCCCGTGTTAAAACCAGCAGACATTCCTTCTCTTGAAAATGAGTTTGGAGTGGATCAATCAGTGTTGGCTGACGCTTTCAAACAATTAGAATTAAGAGCAAATACAGTGGTTTGCAGCTATAGAAAGTCAAAGGACAAATGAACGATACAGCTGAGGGATATTTTACTTTACCTCAAAATGAAGTAATTTACTGTGTGTTAAATTGCTGTAAGGATCCAGAGTTACTATAGCAACAATGTCTGTTTTTAGTTTGATTAAGGGGGTGACAGTGATGTAACAGAATAAGTATCTACAGCATAAACAGTATCTTCGTCTTCGTTTAAAAATCCATTTAGTTGTATGAGGGTTATCATTGTGCAAAATGCCAATGCATATATATTTTAAACTGTTATTTGAAAACGAATATTTCTATCTGTCAGTGATCTGTTTTGTCCAACGCAGAAATATCTTAAGAAAAACTGTTGTACGAATTTACATAAAAAATTTCTGACAATCAACCCTGCGCTGTCTTGCCACGTCCTGTGTGTCGGGCTGACGTCATCATCTCGTCTTTTCAGACGTCCCGTCAAATCCATACTCGGTGCGCCTGTCGGCCGTCTCCCAGCGCTTGGCGACCGTCACCTTCATGAAGCCCGACTCGCACGGCGGCGTGCCCATCAGCTACTACCTGGTCCAGTACAAGGAGGTGGGCTCGCAAGACTGGAGGGACGTCAAGTCACACAGCGTCCAGAGTGAGTGGTGTTTGTTTTTTTAATTCGATGGCTTTACCAGTGAAGGTAATTCTTTGCACACCATTTAACTTTGGCAGAGAATTACTCTCACCTCGTTCCGAAGGTTTTCTTATCAGGGCCTAAATGAATCTGAATAGACTCGCATGTTGGCAGTCTTGCTCGGTACTTTGATCCAAACAGAGTTATCAGCCATCTATTGTTATATATAACTCAATTCTTCTGTCCGGCTAAAAAAAGAAGTCGTGTAACCAACTGGCCTTGAAAATCTCAGGCTTGCTCATCATGTCTGATTACTTTTGTCACTGTTCCCCCCGGCCATAGTAACCTCGGTTTCTATCGCCAGCGCTATTGAGGAATAAGCAGATGCATCCTCACAGCTATACTAGAGATAAACAGCGAACTACCGGGCTTTAGTGAGTGACGTGCGAGTGTGACCCATGTGGAGACGCTGCCTAACTTAAAGAGAAGAGGCTTAGTGAAAAAAACTAGACCTAAAGAAAGAAAATTCCCCCACAGTGGTGGATTCATTTCATACATGCTCTTAATGTGAAGACAGCTATAAGCCCGCTTGAAAGCGTGTCTGTTTCCATCTCCGTTTCCTTACTGAAGCGGGTTGACTCTGTCAGATCAATAAGAAAGCTTTCACCTGCTCACATGGGCAGCTCCAGCACCACTAATGCTAAGATAAATGACATTCCTTCCGAACGAAACTCACATCGTTATGTAGATTACAGACGGTGTCAGAGACCTTCTAAGGGTTTTTAACAATACACTGAGCTCTAAATAGATGTCAGCGGAAGTCATTTTCTCAAAAAGAAATTGATGGTAAAGGATCATGCCAGAGAATATTCATGTTTCAGACCATTTAATAAAGACCAAGAGCTGTGTATTTTTGTCAAAGTTACAATATTGTTGACAAGTTACAAATTAAATACTTTCCAGATCAATCTGCATGTTGATTTAGTTGATCATTTCAATTAATGGCCCTTACTTAAACATTATCATCACTCTTGCGGTGAATAGGTTTCTACTGAAGAAATAGTCCCTAAGAAATTACTTTAAAAAAAAAACGCTAGTTAATTTTTTGACAATGTGGAATTGAGAGGAAACCAATTGATGCCTTAAAATGTGGGGAAAAAGAAAACAGGTTTTCCATCATGTGAAATTCCACACCAGAGCTCAGAAAATAGTGAAGCATTCATTTTTTATATTTAAGGGGCTAAAACTTGCAGGAATTATTCAAGACTACTCACTTTCATTTAAGTTTTTTCTAAACCATCTTTACAAAAACAAAAACTTAAACTGAGGAAAAGGATGTTAAAAGAAACTGCTTTTAAATATAAATAAGCTCAATTCATCATGATCTATGGTGTTGTTGTTGTCTTAGTGTTGTTACACAAATTAAGATTCTTCCATTCAGATGATTGATGATGAGTTCACTGAAGTCTCAGTGATCAGAACTGGTCATTAACCAAAACTGCAGCAACAAATATACATGTCGATAGTAACCATGAAAAAAGAAAATAAGGCTGCTTTACCTTTGAGAAATAAGAATATTTATAATTTTGTCACACAGTTCAAACCTTACAGCTTCCACTTATTAGACCTGGGACATGGTACCTCTAGAAGCAAGATTAACGGTTCCTGCCTGTTAACCCCTCCCCCCATCAACTGACACCAGTCAAGCGGGGGCAGGATCCATAATCCAACGATGATCCGTCATGCGATCATTTCAAAGCCTCGGCCCCGAGATGTTGTCGGGGTCATGATATACCTCGGCTCATCGCGGGGGGGGGCACAGCGCGTCAGAGCGGATAGAGCATGCTCCTCCTCTTCTTATGGTTTACGTCGCCAAATTGATTTCTGAGCCCAGATGGTGGGAAAGTACACCATGAGGTGAAGGATGGATGGATGGAAAATGGGAGCCAGAGGACGAATGGTTGAGTGATAGGCAGGTTCGACAAACCCGAAAGGCTTATCACTAATATCCCTCATCTCTGAGTCAATTACAATATGGAGAAGCGGTTGGGTGAATACTAAACACCAGCCGGCACTTCGACGGCATATTTAGAACGTGTGGAGGGAGAGAATGAGGCACGTGGCTGAGGAACAACCGGAGGAAATATCAGCAACACAACTAGATAGATAAAGCTTAATTATAAATTTAATTTAGTTAAACGTGGCTTTTTATTCAACATTTAGTCTTAAGTATTAAAGCAGTGAGCTGGACTAACTACAAGCCAGTTAAGTGGCATCATCATATAAGCCACTCCACATATCCTCAGTAGAAAGTACTTACGTAGTAAACTCTTCAATATAATGAGATGCCTGGACTCGTTTCATTTGAATGCTTTTGCCCAAATTGAAATGTCTGCTTATAGCCTGGAAAGTAACCTAGCACAGCTGCAAATTGCAGAATTTGTTTTCAGTTCTGGGACTAAAGAACTGCAAAAAGCACCTATTACCATTCGAGTATTTAATTTGGGCCGACTGACAAGAACAACAACTTTCACTCAAGCTCATTACGCTGCTGACTCTCTGCTGGCTTTTCTGAATAGTGAGGGTTATGTAAATAGACTCTAATGACTGTCGAATTTGAATAGGAATCTGTAATGTGGTCTGATAATTAGATTTCCTGTATTCTTCGATAATCAATGTAATTTACAGTATGAATGTGAGGAATTAAACGGTTTTCACTGTTGGTATAAGTTGAACATTTCATCAGAATAATGTGCAGCATCTCATCTTTTCAATGTATTTTTTATTACAAATTATTGTTTGATAAACTTGTATGTGTGCATCTTTTTTCTAATCCCTACTCATTTCTATTTTATTTAAATACAGCATGTTGTTAAAGTAATATTTATACTGTTAATAGTATCACATAATAGGTTATTTAATAGTATTTTACCAGAATTCTGTAACTGCTCTTTTTAAGTCATATTTTAGGAGCTTTTTATACTTAGACTTGAAACAAGTGAGCACATGGCAGATGATGGAGAGACAATGACTCCTGCAGAGATGCATATGTTAATAGGCCTGGTTAGATATTGGTTTAGCATAGCTTTGAAATACAGAACATGGGCAAAAATTACACTCGTGTGATTGTTGAACCCCTCATTCCAAAACCATAAAAATAAAGGTGTCAGTATGCCTCAAGCAAAGTAGTCGTTGGATGCTTGAACGGCCTCTGTCCCATATTTGCTTCTCTTTGAAACCAGTGATTTTCCTCCCCGTGATATTTCAAACTAAACCACTGGAAAAAAACAAAAAAAATGGTTGTTTTGTGGCCCCGAAACTTGACAAAGACCACTCTTTTAAAAATGTGTTCTGCTTTCCACATGATTGGTGGTCGCCACATATTTCCAGGTGACATGAACTCCGGTCGTGTGTCTCTCTGTCTCCAGCGACAGTGGTGCTGACAGGACTGGAGCCCAACACGACGTACGAGGTCCGGGTGGCAGCTGTCAACGGAAAAGGTCAGGGGGAGTTCAGCCACACGGAGACCTTCCAGACCTTACCCATCCGTAAGTCCGATCCCTCCCCACGCACAGACCCTTTCACGGGGCATTCTTCAAAATAAGAGCCTCTCAACTCGTTAGGATAAAGGAATCTTCAAAACTATTCTACCTAACAGCTACTTAGTACATATGTATCTACAGAAATGAAACCCAGTGATAATCATTTTAATTCATTGCTACAATGGTTTCATAGCAGTTAAACTGGGTTAATTGATCATTATTGGCACATCCAAGCAGTTAACAAACGATGATTTGCAGCAGATGCTTAAGCGCAAACCCGAAAAGTGTCATATTTTTTGCAAAATACGACAGTAAACGCTGATAAAATGGCTGGAAATTTTTCAGGATTGATATCAGTAAAACATTTTTGTCCTGATTTCGTGAAATAAAATGAAGATCTGTGATAGCAAGAAGAACATTCTGGAAAATATGCTCAAAGCATCAGCTCCTTAGCAAAATGAGACATATTTTTCCATCTTATGAATCTCTGGCGTGCTCATATTCGAGATTTCTACAGCCTTCTCATATTTCAGTGATATGAATCCAGATTATTGGAGTAGATCCTGTCAAATTTGTGTCTTGATGTAAAACCCCTGCGTTAAAAATTATATACTGCAGGGGTTTTGTGATAAGCATTTTATTTATTCTGGCAATCTGGCTCCGCAGGATTGCAGTAAATCCAGGCAAGGCCATAGAAAAAAAAAAAAAGTGTTTCCACTGTTAGAATAATACAGCAGCGTAGCCACAGAGAATTAGTGTTAGAAAGAGGACCCAATTAGCAAAATACAGTGAATAATAAGCGCCTCCAGTCAACATTAGTTATTGCCAGGCAGTGGGAGTTACCTTGTAATATGAATTAAATTCAGCTCAAAACCTTCTTGCTCCTTGTACTGCATCCTTATCTCATATCTCACACTGCCACCTGCTCCCCTCCTTGGGAATGCACACACAGGCACACACTCTCAAAAAAAGGAAAGAAAAGAAAAACACACAAAAACGTTTTGTGACCCATCTCTTCTGAAGCCCCCTCCTCTTGTCTCCCCCAGGAGAGCCGAGTCCGCCGGCGGTCCACGGGCAGAGAGGAATGGGAAAGGCCTACAGGCTGGGGCTGGTCAAGCAGGACGACGGGGGGATGCCCATCGTGGAGTATATAGTCAAGTACAAGACCGTGAGTGATTGACTGTTAAACAGGGCTCAGACAAGCGGCGCGGTCAGAATCCACCTTAATCGAGTCTAAACAACACCCGAGACCAGTTTGAGTCAAGCTCAAATCAGGAGAGGACACATTTAGAAAGAGGGAGAAAATACTTGCGCGTCGAATCAATATTAGTCCGCAGCTGAAAATAGTCCCCAGCAGAAATTGAAGTTAACTCCTGTCTGAGCGATGTTTGCCGAGTTTTTTTTATGGGAATATTTAGTCTTTTTAAGAAGTTGAAACTATGAACGGTTGAAGCATTTTCAGTGCTTCACGTCCTAAGGAGGAACCAATCAGTTTGTGGCTGAGGGTATTATAAAGGGAAGGATTTCAAGGATGCACTGTTACCAGAGAACTGATATTTACAGAGGCACATCAAAGCGTCTTGCTGATATTTCCTCTGAATTTAGATTTAATACCAAAAAAAAAGAAAACTGACATCAAGAAAAAGTTCTGCACTGTTGCGTACAGCCATTGTTGTGTAGTTTACCACGTACTTAACACTGCTAAACAAAGAAGCAGCGTCGATAGTAAAATCGTCGGTGTGGATATATTTTGGAAACTGAATAAAGCAGCTTGATTCAATTTGTATGCGTAATTATTTCAAAATTGTGCAATTGTGTCTCATATAAAAGACATAGGAACAGCTCTAAATGATAGATTTTTCATTGTTTAATACAATAGCAACAGTTGATGTGACACTGAGAAAGCTTTTTTCCTCCAGGTAAAGTGTGCATGACTCACTAGTTTGATGGGTTCCCCTTGATTGAGTTGAGTGGGTGCGTCGGTGGCAAAAAGAATAATGTTCTGCTTGAGAATCTCTATTTTTCATTCCTTGTGACACTTACAATTCCTGTTTTAAATGAGAGTACACACACAGACTCACTGAATTCGCTCATCCATTTAAGTAGTTGATTTTTTTGTGTGTGTAAAATAGCAAAAAGCAGCTTAAACTCAGGAGATAAGGCGAGCCACTGAGATGGGGCCAGGAAGCAGAATAGATGGCACTCGTACAAAAACTCTCCACAGGACTAAGTGGATTTGAGCTGGTCCAAATCTCCTATCTCCCCAGTGCTAATGTGTCCAAGCAGGCATTGCTCTGTCTCATTGAGAAAGTGACAGCGATTTAAAATAATACTGCTGCGGATGAAAACATGCTGTGGAAAAGAGGGTCAGGAAGTCTCAGTGAAGCTTCTGAAGGCAAGCGCAGGGAATGCCCCGCTCCCCAGTAATCTCCTGGCCTTGTCTGGCATTGGGAGCGCACATCATGGGGGGGGGCACGCAGGAAGGATGAACCTGAAAACCGACCTCAAACGCACCACGGTTACCTGACAATCCAGACAAACGCAGCACACATTGACGCCTCAGACGTTTACTTTATAAAAGCCCATTTTGGACTCGTCTCTGTCCTCTAACATTGGGAGTAAAAGGTGCCAAGCAGGCAAAAATGTTAGGTACACAGCATAATTGGCCTGCTTATTAATCTACGGCTCTCAGCCTGACTCTTCAGTTTCCAATCCTTTGTTTGCATTTGGTCTCAAGACATAGAGGAAGGAAGGAGGGGAAGGAAGAATGATGTAAGGAAGCGGGGAAGTGGGGTTGTGATATCCCTAATAACCCCCCGGATTAAAACTTCAAATGTTGAGCTGTTGTTTATCACATCAAACAACAGCTCCGCACCTTTCCTTTTGATGCGCGGAGAATCGATTAAACTTGCCCATCTTTTCCCGTCCCGTTTGTTTTGTAACTTTACTCATCGCTCCGCTTTTCCCTCCCGTCAGGACAAAGAGGAACAGTGGATGACCAAGCTAGTCCCAGGGGCCAACGATTTCGCGATGCTTCAGCCACTGCAGTGGAACACAAGATATGAAGTGGAAATCACAGCGCGCAACGTCAAGGGCCTGTCGGAGCCGACCTT
This sequence comes from Istiophorus platypterus, assembly GCA_016859345.1. Classification (NCBI taxonomy): domain Eukaryota; kingdom Metazoa; phylum Chordata; class Actinopteri; order Istiophoriformes; family Istiophoridae; genus Istiophorus; species Istiophorus platypterus. Next base: position 8,841,618 of record CM029131.1, on the reverse strand, counting down.
CTATCAGTTCTTCATGCCACAGAAGCCTGACATTACAGGTAAAAGCATGATAAAGGATAACTTTGTGTCGTAATTTGCCTTTTTAATCTGTCCACTTTTCCTTTATTTGCCTGCTTTTGGGTTGGCCTTGAATGTTTTCTGAAGCCAGAGAATATTTCTGAGCTTGTTGTGCTTAGCACCCTGCTCAGGCCATTGCAAAGAGCGATAGCAATGGTGATAACAAAAGCAAAGAGAGCAAGATGTTCCAGTCAAGATAAAGGAAGCTTCAGAATGCGGCAGGCCTTGTCGCTGCATTGCTTTCTGGACAAATGAGGCTGCTGTCAGTGAAGAAATTGCCGCCTGTGTCTGTCCTGCAATGGATTTCTTGCAGTTTGATTGTTGAGTGGCGTTTAAATCTGAGAGACCGGGGAGAGGCACTTTGCTCAAAAGTTGTTTTCCACTATTCCATCGAAAAGCTGGGCCTTTTTTCTGCTGTAAAGTTTCATTGTAGCTGCACTAAAAACCTCAGTTTGACAACGCATCATCTATACATCACTTATCTGCAAGTACAAGAAAAAGTGAACAAACAGAGCAGCAAACTCGGTCCAGAGAACTCAATGTACACACATACAATGAGGATGATGAAAGGCCCAGGAGAGGCTGTTGTTCTATAAACAACTGGCAAAGTTACATAACGTAGTTTGGCCCCCTGATTTTTCCCATTTATCAACAAGGTCAGACGTTACAGGCAACAATAGTGGCTGAGACACAGCTCATGGAATTTAGGTGTTTCAAAACTGCAATTTGCTTCAAAAGTCATGCTCAATATTCAAGTCATAACTCAGTCAAATATGGACACACACATATACATATATTTTTTTGTTCAGTGTGACTTACATTTTCAGAGGATGCCCTTCCCAAGAAAATGTCCATAAATCTGCTCAGAACTCATGGAAGAGAATATGCTCTTGCCTCCAAATCATCACATTTTTAAGTTTTCTTCAGAGTTCAGGTAATTTATTGATAGTTGTCCTTACATCCATGGCTATTTTGCAAACAGGAAATGCTAAAAGATATGTCAGCATACTTTTAATGCCGCCAATGTCCCAAAATGTAAACAGATATAAGCTAAAAAAAATAAAAACTAGGACTCAAATTGTAGCCCAAAGGGAAATTACTGAAGCTATCACAACATTACATTTCCTGTTTACATCTCAAAACTCAGGCTATGATTACCTGAGGTTCTTACTTCCTTTTTATAACACAAACACATGCACTTTAAAGGTTAAGTATTATTACTGTGACAAGAGAGATCTAAATTTATTTCACTGACCGACAGGAAGATGCGCTACAGTTGACAAGGAGCCAATAAAGGATACAGTTATAAGCAATTAGACGAGACTACGATTGGAGTTCATTTTCATGTTAAATGACTAAAGAAAATCTGAAAGAAATTGAGAAAAAAAACATTGTACAAAATGAGGTAAAAGTGTCCCGTTCTGTTTCCTACTTTTCCCATAGTTGTATCATCTAGAGTAGAGACAGTGGATAAATTGATTGGTTGATTGATGGAAATTTATTCCGGTGTCAGATTGAACATTTGAATCATTTATCAGGCAAATTATTCAAACATTTTCTGACTTCAGCTTTTCAATGGAAGGATTTTCCGTTTTTCCGTTTTATATTGTTGTAAATTGGATATTTAACAAATTTAACAAAATAACAAATTTGCTAAAATGCGAGTTTGGGTCATGAACTTGCAATGCCCATGATCCCTTTTCACCACAGGGACTGGATTTGGAAAGGGACCAACACTTTCCTCTTCGTGTTGACATCTACTACGTCAATTCACCCACGCCTGTTCAATTAAACAGCATAAATGGTCCAATCAAACCAGGAGTCGCTTCAAAGGAACCCAACAGACCACAAGCAGAACCCTCAGGCCGCATTTTTCTCCTTTAAGAGACAATTCTTTCCTTTTCCTTCCTTCTAATTTCTGTTTATCATGTGATTCTCCCATTTGGCTAGTTTGCATTTCTGCACCAGAACGCAGCCCTGCAATGTTAGTCCAGCTCTTTTCTCATTTTAAAGACCAGCACGTAGTCATATAAGCCAGCACATATCCGTGGACATCTTTTGCAGCTCTTCAGTCCATATGACAGGACATGTGGTTCTGCCCCATGCATGAAAAGTATGTGTATGTGTGTGTGTGTGTGTGTGAGTGTGTGTGTGTGTGTGTGTGTGTGTGTGTGTGTGTGTGTGTGTGTGTGTGTGTGTGTGTGTGTGTGTGTGTGTGTGCGTGTTAGCCTCATGCTGCTTGTGTTGCTCATGGAGTCTCGTAATTTATGTTCCAGAGGGGAGAAAAAAAATGAATGCCTGCTTTGTGGAGGAAGCTTCTCATTTCCATGTCCTCCAGGCCATTTGGACTAAGATGCATACACGCAATGCACACACATGAAGAAAATGCAAGCACTATGCAGCATGCAGCACTGTTCCACTAGAACAGAAAAACACGCAGTTAGAGAAGCATTTATCAAATAAATAAAAATGGTATGTGCACAGAAAAGATAAAGAAATAAAACAAAATAAAGGGCGACTGTTTTGATGTTGTTCAGCTCCCCTCTCCCAGCCTGTTACCACATCCATTTGTGCTGTTTTGGATCGAGCGAGGGTTTGCTTCTGTCATTACTGCACTGGTTAAATGGCCTGTGAGACTGTGTGCATCTTTTCAAATAGAAAACAAGACCAGGGAACAGCCAACTTAAGGCAGGTCACTTCGATTGGCTGTCCTCCCTCATTAGCGAACAGTGGTACATCGTGGGAAAGAGCTAGACGGGGGAGGGGGGCGCTTTTCTCTAACAGTTTTTTTACAACTGCTAACAAGCATTTACTTATACTTAAGATACTCTGTAAAAACACAGCAACATACCTGCATCACAAAATTTGCAAAATAGGTAAATTTCTGCTCAAAAAATTTCAAACAGTTGATGGCTTTACATTAAATTTCTGCCAGTGATCAATAAAGAATCCAACATACACGGCCTTTGGCTACAAATGTGTAAAAAAAAAAAAAAAACAAGACAGAACAGACAGGGAAACAACACCAAAATTCGAAGTCCTGTCATAATCTCTACGATCCTCAGCGTTCGGCCGCATGTTCTCGTCCACATCACAGCTTATGTTGCCTCTCGTTACGCACATTGGATAGAAACACTTGGCGTAACTCGTCCACCCCCTGGCAATTTTCGGTTGAAATGTCTCTGCAGCCGGCGTCTATCACATCCAGGAGGGACATTTGGTCATGTGGCCAACGATCATACACTTTCCACCTCCGGGCGGAAAGAAATTCCTCGATGGGGTTTTGAAGAGTAGGCGAGTTGGTGGGGAGGAAACGATTCTTGGATTGGCTACAAACCATTTCGTGATTGCAAGTGAAATGGTGGATTATTCCCTCTTCCCATGCAATCACAAATGTCCTCAGGTTTCCATCCCACCTGTTCTCTTTCTCCTTCTGGCAGCAGTCGTCAGTGGAGGTCATCTAAAGACAAAAGAAGGCGCCGAGCAATCCGGCATTTCTGCAGGACCCATCCAGCAATCGAGACAGAACTGCATGAATTGCGTTAATGGTCCACAGCAGATGGATGTTGGGCTAATTGTTTTTATAGTTTTGAAAATGTGACTACAGATTGGACAAAAGAATGTTAGCAATTGTAAAAAAGAACAGAAACAAAACAAGCAGAAAACTCTAATGTGTTTGTTTGAGGAAGAGTACCACCGCTTTTTGGCTAAGAAGCCAATAAAGGAGCATATATTAGACAGAGAGAGTGGAAATCTGTCGCGCTTCACTGCGGGAACAGAAGGATTTTCAGAATCCCTCTTATGTGAACCCAAACCACCTGAGAGTTGCTCAAACTTTGTCCCTCAACTTTTTTCTGTCTCCTCGTCACAAACTCAAGACTCTGCAGATAATCCTCCTAAAAACCAATGACCAAAATTCAGCCGATACCAGCCCTCGTGCCAATTTACAGCCTAATAATAGCAGTTCATGTTTACTGCACTTTCATTAAGCAAAGCGAGCGGTATCAATATTTTTTCAGCCAAAATGTTGTTAATTTATTTATAAGTAATCTGGGAAAGTTGTGCAGGTTAAATAGAAAAATGATGTTCACTTCTTTTTTTTCTTTTTTTTTTGCTGCAATGAATGAAATTGGATATCGAAGAAGTCTGGTCAGTCTTGGCTCAATCAGCAATATTTGGGGGGGGGTATCTGTAAATCTAAATTATGGACTATCTTTCCAATTCATTTTTTCCTTCTCTTATATAATCACACTTGCATGCATACTTGATGAAAGAAACATCCCCCTTTTTTTCTGACACAGAAAATATGTTCAGACCATATAGAAGCCTTCTCCAGTATCGCTCACCAAACCAATTTCTCTGCTCATTTCTCTCTCAATGTATTATGCATCTGCAGGGTATTGAATTGGCACTTATCTGTTTTTTTTTCCTCCTCCTCCTCCTTTCCCCGTCCTATTTTAGTTTGTAACAGACTGAATAACCTTCTCACCCTCTTGCTCACAGAGAATCCTTTAAGAAAAATGCCATTGATTGCAACACTGCCCTCAATTCCTTTTCAATTTACTCCTCTTCCTCCGAGCCCTTCTTTTTTCCGAATCAAAGCTTTCTTTTCACCTGCTAAACCACTGCACTGTCCCTCTGCCCTCCTCGATTACAACATTGTGCCTTTACGACCAGCTTTTTTGCCTTGTCAACCTTTTTGCGTCGCTGCTCTAGTAATGAAAAGACTTCCTTTCTTGTGATTTCCATTTAATATTGTTACCATGACTTCATCACTGCCTGACAGGGGTGGACTAGGTAAGGAATTGCTCCAGCTAATAGGGCACCTAATAGTTTTAGATTTATTCTGGTTTTAAGATATGAAACCTATAAAATTATGGTTCTGCTCTAACTCATAGTTACCCTGCAGTAACTTACAAAATGCACCTAATGCACCTAATCCTTTTCAATCTGCCAACGTCCCCCATACACTAGGGATTAATGCACTGCTGCGCACCACACACTTGTTGCTGATTGTGCTGACTCTCCAGTGTTTGAGCCCCAAGGGAGCACGCAACTCAATATCATCCCCAAAGCTGGAAGTTATTACAGCTGGAATTCCAAAGAAAAGAAAAAAATTATTGAAAAACTGCCCCATCCATTCTTCCTCAGTCTCGTCTGGGTGTGAAGATGGAAAATTAACTCTTTGCTTATACAATCACAATAACTGCATTTATCAAGGATTAATCTATGAGTTTATTAAATATAACCTCATTTAATCAGTTATGTTTTATGTATCTAAAATATTCTTCTTGAATGTAGTAGAGTAAAAATATGAAGTAGCATAAACTGAAAATTCCGACATAAAGTACATGTACCTTAATTTAGTAAATAAACAAAGTTGTTTTTTTGCTCAGGGAAGCTGAGGAAACAACTCAGGTCTAAACACCAGTTGTGGAAAGTTACCATTTACTCAGCTATTACGCTCCGTTACAGTAATAAGGTTCTGGTACTTGACTATTTTCTTTTGTGTAACTATATGCACCTACTCCTCAGTCCCCTTGATTTCAGAGGGAAAACATCGTACATTTTCACCAATTATATCGTTTATCTGACCACTTGTTACTGGTTACTTTGCAGATTCAGATTTTCTTTGGACAAAACATATGATCAACAAGTCAAAAATGGGGAATTATCTCTACCTAAACTATCCAGAAGTATATAAAACAGTTAAAATCAGCTCCACCCTCAACATGTATTTAAGTAAAAGTGGTGTACATTGCACCCCTAATTCAACTTTGAATACTTTTACTTGTAAATACGAGCATTTTTAAAGTGTGATAACCAGTCACAGTCAGAGAAGGAGAGAAAAGTAAGGCTCTGTGCCTGATACAGTATGGACATTCTTGAATTGAGCTTTGTTGTGACTGCTGTATTTTTCTTGGCTCTCTCCTCTTCTTCCCCTCCCAGTCATGTGCCATAAAAAGCCGTGATTGAAACAGGCGTCATAGATTTTGTTTGCAATAATCTCATCAAAGCACTTGAAGAAATAATCTGGAAGGGCCTCTCTCCTCTCCTGAGAGCTCGAGTGAAACTTTTCCCTGGAAGCATTGCCAGCAAATCAAAATGGGAAATGAGTACTTTTATAGCTGGCCATTACATTAATCAATCCTCTCATCAATTTCCAAAATGAAGGTCATTATTTTTAAAGCATTGTAATGAAAAAGATGCTTGACAATCACGTCTGTTGTTCAAGGATTTACTATATAAAAAGGCTACTCATCCGGTATCCAGGCTGACTGAGGTAAAACCTTTTGATTTTTTTTTATTATGATAAAGAATAAATGATGAATTTCCCACTAGCTACCACTGAATAAATTACCTGCACCCTCAGACCATAAGGTGCAGTTAAGTATAACACTCACAGGTTAGTATTCAGCTCAGCAAATAAAGAAACTGTGAGGCGAAAAAAGAGGTTTACAATAACCCATCAGTTAAATTATTCTTACTGAGACCAGTAAACAGGCTTTGATGTATTTGCTCTTTAAGAATCAGTTTTATTCCAGATGAGAAGAAAATGCTTTGTTGAATATAATCAGTTGAAATGGCGCTGGCGCTCTGAAACTGGCACACCAGAAACAAAAAAAGGGCTTCTGCTGCTGAGATGATGTAAGTGAAAATATTCTCAGATTAAAGCTGAGAATGTGCATTGAAGATGACGTGACCGTCAAACGGCGTCAGGGATGCGAGCGAGCCGGGGCAGAGCGATTTAACTGTAAATATAATTTTAATCCAAAATCTACATTTGGCTTGTGTATATATTACTTACCAGAGTCAAGGCTGCAGTCCTTAACATTATGATACAAGATCAGTGCTGATGTTTACATGTTTACTTACTCAATTATTCATTGGACAAAGATAATCCTGTTGAGATGAAAGGATTGTGTTTCTGTGGGAGCGTATTTAACATCAGACAATATCACTGTCAACTGGGTAAATATTTTATTGTAAGAAAGACAAGTAAGCGGCGGACTTCCTGCTGAGGCAGAGGCAGAGCAGGAACAGTGGCTTAGTTCTCAAACAGACCAGACAGTATGTCTCATTTTGACTTTAGGCAGCAAAACTTTCCGTAGGCAATACTCAGTCGTGACTACTCAGGCCGTACTGGGCATACATACATATTGATAGAAAGTAGTGTGATATTAAAGTGGACTGTCACAAATCCTCCATGTCGTCTCAAAATTTCCCTTTTATTGTGACACTTCTCAAGTGCCTCCGGTAGGATGTTGCCATGGAGTTAGACCTGTTTCATTTAGCCTGTATTTATTAACAGTTTGGCAAATTGGCAGCATCAAAAGTACACTGAATTAGCCATTAGTAGTCCCTGTGCACCCGCGATGGATTACTTTGATACAGAAGAAAACTTAAAAACGTGATGATTTTCAAGCCGGTCCTGGATTTCCAGGGAGCAGCTCTCTCTGCCGTTTCTTATCAGACTTCTAGGCGTTTATTTGTGGTGGACGGCAGAGATGCGATAGCGTAATAATAAAACCCTCGGAGAACGTAAGTCACACCGGATCTTAGTATGTAGCTCTCAGAACACCTGCATGCACCTGTCCTTTTCACCCCGTGCTGCAACTTTGCCTCACATCGCCCTCCCTCCTCCGCACCTCCTCTTCAGCTCTGTCGCCGTCTGAAATCCTTTGCTGTAAAGGGATGAGTTTACTTAATGCTCACAGTTGCACAGAAAGTACTTTGGAAAAGGGCTCCTTGGCAATGACTGACTGACTTTTGTGAAGAGTCTGGGGAGACTGAGTAGTGACATCTTGTTCAGGAACATCTAAACTGCAACTGTTATGAGTTATTATCTTGCCAAAAGCACTGCTTTAAGGACAACTTCAGGAGAGGAAAGACGGTGAAAAATAAATTAAAATAACACTAAATGAAATAGTAAAAGCCTTTCACATCCCCACTCTCTGCTGCAGGCTACTCTCTTCACTACATTATGAACCGAGTTAGGTAACAAAGAAGAGAACTTTCCGCCGCGGTAAAACACAACAGGTGCTTCTTTCTAATATTCTGTTTTGGCTCGAGCCAGTTTCGGGGCCTTTTAGCAGCCCTCTCGCTATGCCTGGTTTTTCAGTCTGATGCAGGCTGTGGGTGTAAGCCTGCCATTGGCTGCGAGTCTCTCACTGCACCCCCCCCTTCCTTTTCTGTATTCGCCACGGGTAATAACAACAGCCTTTGAGGTGGCAGCCTACACGCTGAAAATGGCGATTCTGGGTGAGCATCTGGATCGTGCGAACACACAGTCGACATATGTGTTTTACTGTCTTCTGTGGTGTTTTCCTTGTGGGGAATTAACAATTTTGGGGGTGTCCAAGACAATTGTGATTGATTTAAATTAATGCAAACAGTCCAGAGTTGCTTTCTTCGCCTGAAGCAGGATGATAATGAGTGCAGCCAGACCATGTCAGCACTCTGGAGAGCGGTCTGGTCGTGCGATACTGCCTGTTTTCTAATAATAGGCCATCAGTCTATTCATTTTCCGAACCACTTGATCCACACCACACGGCGCTGGGACAGAATTTTCTAGCAGTAAACTGCAGTTCATGCATTTTAATCTGTCTCTTGCTACTGTTTTAAGCCCGAATTTCAACTACAAAGCTCAAGGTAGAGACTCTCGGGTTCCCTCAGAAATAAGTTGCAACCCCAGACAGCAGCGGTTACAGAAAAGTGGCTTTTGAGGGTGATTGTAAAGGATGTCATGTTCCTCTAAGTTAAGAGTAATTTCCCATAGGTTTTCATTTCCTCTACACTGGCTCTTGAGTGCACTTGAGTCGCATCAGGGCCTGTCTGCTCTCTCCTTGGATGTGGACAAAAGCTCGATTCATCCCTTTCCTTCAAACTATGCAGGATTTAATGATTATCTTTAATTCTCCGAGGGGCCTCCTCAGACAAACCTTCCCTTCTACACTTATCTAATTCCAAAGTGAGCACTTAGAAAGGATCCTCGCTCACCCCCACAAATGATTATATTTACCCCCCCACACACACACACACACACACACACACACACACACGCACATACACACACAGATTAGCGGCTGCTACCTTCCCAATCAGTGGACGCCCGTTGGGTCATCATTAATCGAGTCACTTCTCCTCAGATCCAATCGAGAGACAGTCAATCACGGCTCAGGCCTAATGAGATCGAATTGTCAAAGTGAGATGTGTATGAATGGCTTCAGGTGCCACACTAGCAGTTGGATATCTAGCAATTGAATAATACCGCTAATGGGCCTATATATCAACAAGTAATCAGAAGAAGTCAGTAAAAGGGTTAATAGAGCAGGGAAATAAGAATTAATGAGCACGGTGTTTGTGAAAATTCCAAGTCACACAAAACAACGGAGTTATTTAAAACTAATGTCGGCTCCTCCTTACTTTGAGAGAAATGAGTTATTTCTGCACACTGAGTTGTTAGAGACAGCAGGTAGGAACATTACCCTGAGGCAGTGGGACAGAAATACACATAGAAACAATAATAAGAATTAAAGTGCTGTAAATGAGAATTAAATAAAAGGTATTGGACTTATGATAATATAATAAAACAGTGAGTTATGCATTGAGCATCTTTACTGCAAACTGGATGATCCAAGAGCTGTACCACTGGGTTGAGATATAGTGACCGTGCACTACACTGAAGCAAAGATAAAACATCAAAATTACTACTGCTACTACTGCATATACTTTATTTTTATTATATGTTCCCCACTAATTTGAATGTATTTCCCGCATATGTTAGTTTTATGATAAGTTTCATTGATCACATATCATTTTTAATAGAAAAAAACTCTATTCTGATAGTTTACCAGAAGAGACTAAAGATTGATAGAAATTAAGGACTGAAACAATGATTTCACATGAAAAGTGTTGTGAGGGTCTGAAAATACATTCAAGGAAAAAAGAAGTGAGTTGGAGAAGAAAAAGAAAAAGTGATGAAAGTAATTCATATGAAAACCAGGGATGTTAGAAGATAAAACTAGAAACAAGAAATATCATTTGCGACATGTTTCTCAAATATTAGCTAGTTTACATAAACAAACCTCAAGCCAACATCAGTCCATAGTAGCCCATCACCAGATCGTCACTTTCAGCACAAAGTCAATTTTGTCATTGTCCTCGGTCCAAAACACAGCTGGCGAAGGCTGCGCCGAGCAGAGTGGCGCTCGTTCAGTCGGTGGATGTTTCTACTAGATTGACCTCCGGCAGGGGAGCATGAAATGGGGAATGATGCTGCGGCGCAGGACAGTTTTATAGATACGAGGGGACAGCAGAGTCAAAATATCACCACAGAGGCCGCAGACCCCATCAGGCTCTTCACTGGAACAGTGAGGATACACTCACTGCTTCTCTGGATTCATCTGATACTGAAACAAATAAGTGATTGTAGAATTTTCAGGCAAATTAGAGCTTTTTTTTTTTTTTTTTGGACAGGACAATTAATAGAGCCAATCAGAGCAGAAAACATTGGACGGAAGAGTCCATGTTTTGTGCTTCAGTTTTATTCATGGGGGAAAAAAGAAAAAAAAAAGCTCTCCGCTTTCCCTAACCAGGACGTCGAGATTTACATTCACGACGTGCAGCTCCAGCCCTTAAACCCCTGCAGGCGGTTTATCACGCTGACCTGTGGGGATGGATTTCACAGCCACCGTTGCCTCTTGCATCAGTTTGAGTGCAGGTGATCATTCGGTACGAGAGGAGGGCAGAAATGACCTCATTACTTCTCCTCACTCTTACATTACATTACATAAATCAACTGTAGCCACCGTGGCCGATAGTGACCGTGTGAATATTTGCTGCAAATCACAACATACCGGAGATGACCAAAAAGTGACATGATGTGAAGCATATTTATTGCGTTTTAGCTTTTATGTCACCATGTTATGCACATTCTTCCCCTATAAAATGCGTCTGTTTTCCACACATCTCAGAGTCTTAGTTGTTCGAAGGCATCTTGGCTGCTCACTTGAAAACAGTGTGATTCGTGGAAACACACTTGTTTGGCCCTGTGTCATCTCTGTTTATTAAACTTAAAGTTAAGCCGATTTTCATGCCTTAATTCCTGCTGCAGAGATCTGAGCTATTTTGTGAAAGAAAGCATCTTGTTTTTGGCTTGCAGTATAATGCTGCTAAAAAAAATTATAATAATCTCAGGCTGCAATACTGAAGGCAGCAAAGACAATATTTGAGCATTTGCTTTAAATACTTTAAATTCCTTTCTTTCATAAAGCCATGAAGGCACAGGGACACCCAAAGGGCAGCCCTGCACTCTTAAGAAACAGAAGCACATTTTTTCTTGAGATATCGTTACAAAGAAAGTGACACAATTTGTTTTTATTTATTTAGTTTGTCTTTTTAATTGCGAAATCAGAAATACTACAGCAAAAGAGAGGGAATTTATACAACAAGACTCAGTATGCTCAGCGTGTAAACACTGTTCAACAAGATGACCAGTAAAGTTATTTTTTATCAAAAGACTTAGGCGACATTTACAGACATGGACGACTCTAAGGTACATGACATATGAAATAAGAATCCGTGCTGGGAAATTTTCATAGGAGCTGTAGTTTTTTCTTTTATTCTCATAAAGAAATCTTAGTTCGACTCAACTAAGCTTCAAAAATGTTTCTAATAGCAGGTGCTGTATTGGATGCCAATTTGGCATAAAATATGAAAAGTAAACCTCAGGAATGTGTTTTGTTTACTTCATAAAGAGCAATTAAATAAACTCTCTATTGTGTCCCCAAATACTGAATATAGAAAACAACATTAAATTAACTGTGACATTTTTAATCCTGATGTCCTGAGGTGCAAAACACAAGCAGTATTACAGAAAACATGACGTTTAAGAAAACATCTTATCATTGTCTGGCTGTCACACACCTAACGTCCACAGCTGTGCCACGTCCGTAATGCATTGTCTATTACGCAGCTGTAAGAGTATGTCATTACTGATAAATTCTTTTTAGGTGCTCCTGCAGCCATTAGCGCGCCCTCTTTGTTGTCAGACTCTTGAAAATGATTTCCAAACTTTGGAAATAAATCTAATAAAATGGCTGGCAAAATGGCTCCAAGTAAACAAGCGTGTAACGTATCAATCCAACCTCAAACTGTCAAGTGGGTGCTAAGCACTTTAAAGTAATACCCCTTATCGGATGAAAGTCTGATGTTTATGGTTTTTAGTCTTTCAGGCTAAGAGTTTTTCGCTGGCATCCCAAAAAAAAAAGAAAAAAAGACACTTTAATATAATCTTTATCCGTGCAAATGTTGCGAACCTTGAAACATGGCGCTCCCAAATAAACAAAAAAGATTTCAATTAGTTTTCAGTTAGGGAGCGTACTAACTTTTGGATTTGTGATTTTAAGTCGATCGCATGATTAAAATCTGGGCCCTTTTTCTGGTTTACTGCAAGGACTCTGCCCAAAAATATCATAAGTGCTACATTATTCGCAGTGTCATAAATGTATAAAAGAGACAAGGGTTTTATGTAATGTAGAAATGTAAACACAGATACGAAAAGCTTAGGGCCACAGCAGTCTGATGGGGGAAAAGGAGTCAAGTATGGCTTTAAGAAAGGATTAGTCTTCTTCCTCTCTTCTGGAATTTGAGGGAAGCTGGAGAGGTGTTGTTTACCACCCCTCAATCTGTGGCTACAGGGGCCAAATTCACTCTGATAATCTTTCTAAAGGTGAGACGCAAAACAGTAGCCCTGTGGCGGTGGGAAAAATATCGGAAAAATATCAATCTGGTCCGCAAGTTTCCATATTCGCATATCTGTGGAGTCACGAAAAAGCGTAAATAGTTTTGTTTCGTTTTTTAAATAAGAGTTTTGGGGGCCCCCCACGTTCCTGGTGTTTTGGCTCAGAACTGAAGTCCCGCTGGATTTGAAAAGAAACGGCGACTATGAGGTTGGCTCTTTGATTTGAGGGTGTCTTCGGCACTTGTCCCCTTGCACTGGGCAAAAAAATGGCGGACTAGTATTGTGATTCCTTCCACGGCCCCCAAACCTTAAACCTCATCGCTTAATGATAAGTTTAATGTGCCGAATTAGAGAGTCAAAACAATAGGAAATGTATAGCACACATTCTTGTGTCACTGTCCAAATACTAATGGCCTTACTTCTGTGCTCTATGTATTTTTAACAGGAAGCCTTCATTAATAAACTGGCGGCATGGAGCTTGAAAGACAGTGACATTTATTAGGCAGAGACGGTGTGATGAAAAGTGCAGTTGAGCTGCATTATGGGGAATGTAGGACCTAGCGTTAACGCATGCTTGAGCCACACAAGGGAATAAAAGTCAGAATATCTTGACCTCTGCACAGATTTTGACTTATTTTTTGTTTCGTTCAGTCTTTTGAAACTCTTCTAACTTTATGCATTACTCAAACCAGTGGAGTATGAGTCAGACTTTAGAGTCATTATACTGCTCTTTTCTGAGAGGTAACACTTTGGACTTTACTATCAAAGAGCCAGAATTGATACTGACCTCATGTGGAGAATCTCCCGCATTATTTTTCACATTTTACTTTACGCTTCTGTCCCTCTTTTTTTTTTTTTTTGCCCCCCTGTTGCAAAATAAGAATCTGTAATCGCAGTGGGAATTAGGATCTTAAAATTTAATAGAATCCTCAAGCTTTTGTGCTTTCAGAAAAACAGTTTGGCCAAGTTTCGACTCAAATTAACGTTTTGAAATACACCGTCTCACACACTGGACACTTTGGCCCTGGTAGCGCTGCTTGACTGCACTTATGCCCCTATAACCTTAGTTCAGTATCTCTTCAACTCATTCTGACTTTTCAGATGTAATAATGTAAAAGTTCCCTTTCAGAGGAGACCAGAGGTTATGACTGAAGACCCTGTGGGGTTAAAGACATTTGAATTCCAGCCATGCCCTCTGAGTGCTTTTAAATTTACACAAATTTACCTTTGCTGAAAATGTGCAGTGTGTAGGTGGGAATATATTTAAAAACAACAACAACTGAAGACCGGCTACTGCATCTACCACTGCGTTAAGCTCACATTTACTTAATGTTTCGCCTCATAGGAGAGAGGAGCCAGTGAAGAACAAGTTCCAGGAGTGTCATTCCGTGCTCATTAGGCTTTTATTCAACTCGGAGGTGCCAGACTTCAGCGCCCGGCCATCTCTGTGTGCTCACTCCTTCCCATAAATGTCCGCCCCCCCCCTCCTTTCTTAAGCTCGCAGGCTGCTGAACACCCGCGCGAAAGTAGTTCTTAAGTAGGAAAGTTCATTCATCCTCACTCTTCCATAGATGATTACTCCTGGCAAGGTCTGACCTCCAGCTGTCACCACTGATCCTACAGTGGCTGTTCAGTTTGCTCAACCCCAGGATCACTTAAGGGCACAACTCTATTCGGCTCTTCCCACTGGGAGCCTCTCTTTTCCGCGCCGCCTTCATTTTCTCATTACTTTCAATAGAAAGCAGGGCCCCGCCGCTTGTTCCCGACCGGGCGGAGAGCTCGATTTGTTTTAGACTGCGGCGTGCCGGCCGCTCGGAGAGAGAGAGAGAGAGCGCGTTTCAACTTTTTAGCTGAAAATACTTACTTTGCTTCCCATGTGAATCTATTTAGTGCTGCAAGCTACGGAATAAGAAGCACCCAGTGGACACGGAGGGCTGAAGCGTAAGTATGGTAATGCTGATGCTTGCTGCACTGAGCTGCAGCGTTGTAGGGTGTCTCTGAAGAGCGAACACTAACCTCTGTTTTTCCATGGGCCCAGAGATGTTGACAGCTGGCACATGACAGAGGATGTACTGTAGGTGCAGGGCCTGAGGGGAAATACAGGAGAAAATGGGTTTAGTTCTGTAGTCCTGGGCCTGTAAAACTCTCAGGGTGCCGTATTCTCCTAGTTCTTAAACAGATAGGAAGTCGCAAATCTTCTGATATTACAAACAAATCACCAAGTAAAGCCTTTTCCGCTTGTTTTTGAGCCCCATAGATCTCCTTTTCCTCATTTATTTAAGTCTTTCAAACTTTTATTCGATTTACTGTATATAGAACAACTTTTTAAGGCTGAAATGGATTTGTTTTGGAGGAGATTTGGTGGATTCACGCTAATAATCGAGATTTCCCGCTGAGGATTGCGTGGAGTCGAGGCGTTGTGGATTAGGACTTATCTACGTGTTGGAAACCATCCAGATGGCTCCGGAGGAATTCATTGACCTTCGAGTGGTTTCTGAAAGTAAGCACGGTAAAAGGGTTTTTAAAAATTTATTTATTTAATTTATTTTGGAGTGAGCGTGTGCTCTTGTCTGGTGCAGCTTTTTGCTTTTCCGGTCCCCTACTTACACCCTCCGTGTGTGGACATATTGGGGGAGGAGGGGGGGCGTAGCGAGGAGGCTGACCTTCACTCGGAGATCAAGCCTCATCCGAGCAGGAAGTGACCCGAGGACACGTCCTTGAGCGAGCTGGGCGGATGAATTCCTACCGGCGCCGGTGGTGCTGCTCCGCTCGAGACCCTGACCTTTCGTCTGTGTGTCTTGGAGAACAAGCGTATGAATCAAAATTGCTAACAGTGTTTTTTTTTTTTTGTTTGTTTGTTTGTTTTTCCCCTCCCGTGTTGCGTGTTGTGTGTCTGCGTGTGTGTTTCACTGCCTTAGCAGAATCCCTGTTCAGCGGCCTGGGGCTTGGGGCGGTGGTTGGCCTGGGCCTGGGAGCGCTGCTGCTGCTCCTCGTGCTGGTGGACGTCAGCTGCTTCTTCCTTCGTCACTGCGGCCTGCTGATGTGCATCACGCGCACGCTGTGCAGCAAGAAAACAGCCACCAGCGGCAAAGGCAAAGAAATAGAGGAGGGCAAGGCCGCCTACCTGTGAGTTTTTCTTCTTTTATATTGTGTGTTTTTTTATGTTTGGTTTTTTTTTTAATGTTTGTTTTCAACTCCTTCCTTAATTTCTATGGTGCCAGCACGAATGTTTGTCAGACACCAGGTGAGCCCTGCTTCTGCAGAAGGGCGCATCTGCTGTGGGTGTATCTTACGGCTTGTTTGTTACATCAAGTCATTTGAATGAATGCAAATTTAAAGTACAGATGTCAGGCAATTAGTTCCAAATGTTTCATAACCATCCTTCGACAGAAAAATTACCCTAATTAAGAAATAAAAAAGTAAGTTTATTTTTATAGAAAGTCCTCTTAGGCACATTTGCTGTGATTGACAAAAGGAGGCTTCTTTTTACCATTTACCGTCACTCAACCCGTAACAGCCGCCCATTCACCCTTTCAAGCACAACATGTCTTTGATTATGTCTTATTCACTAACATCATAGCCTTACATGCAATCTTCAGTGAGTTCACCTTCTTTTGCATGCACTGTGTGCATATAGCAGATCCATGATGTGCATGTAAAGCCCTGTTTGTGATTCGCCTCATGCGCCACCGTGCTTTGTGTGTACAACGACATTATCATAGCGTGTTTGCATGCAAAATAGTCCGGGAGCCACCCAACAAAAGTCTCGTACAGCGTCACCGCCTGGACGTCTTAGATGAGCAAACACATACTTTAGCTTTATTCGTCTCAACAGACAGCATTCAATTTAAAAGCCTCACCCCATGAAATTCACAGCACAATCGATTTTCAGATTTAGTCCTGGTGCTAAGGTAAAGTTTTTTTGCACCCACAGAGTCTGATTCATTCACCTCAGCAGTGCCATTTTTGTTTTCAAACTGTCAGTGTGTGCCAGCGCGGCGTCTGGGCTGCAGAGAGAGGGCACAGAGAAAGAGATGAGGAGGAGGAAGAGGAGGTTGGGGGGGGGGGGGGGGGTTGACTTTTGCTGAGTCACTAAGCTCACAGTGCTGGAGGGCTGAGTGACTTCCTGACCAGACAGCATGCAGTATCCGCCTCAGTTTTCCCGTTAAGAGCCGACATTGTAGCAGCAACTCACACGGGAATTTGTGTTACTGTATGTTACTACTGTGACTTGTCCATGTCTGTACTAGACCTGATGATTTAGTCGAGTCACATCACAAATGCAAAGCAGCGTAACAGACATGCAGCACGATTCTGGATTTTACATAAAGTGCAGCGGAATGGTGCAAAATGGTCCAGACGGGCAAGGGTATTAGCTCTATATTTCTTTTTGAATCCGAGTTTTATTATCAGAGGTTTGTCCATCACTCATATTGTTTATGATTTTCCCTCTGGGATGCAGGGTCATGGCTGCACATAAATTGAGGATGGAGTTCAGGCGTCCAAATGAGGATTTTATTTATTTATTTTTTGGGGGGCATTTTTATGCCTTTATTTGATAGCAACAGTAGGGATGTGAGGGAAAGTGAGGGGAGAGAGAGGGTGGGTGGATGACATGCCACAAAGGCTCCTTGGCTAACATAAACCACGGATGTTGCAGATCACGTTGGGCAAATCAACTCCCAGGCCACTGGGACACCCCCGCAATGAGGATTTAAGCAGGTTTTCTACATGTTAAGGGATGGTTCCACTTTATACGTTACCAAAACTCTTAACTTTTGATATTTTGGTAATAACAACGTTGCATATGCCAAATTAAAGGTATAGCTCAGTTCAGTATTGAACTTCTAGGAAGCTGAGGAACTTGGTTCAGACAAATTTTTAAAAAACTATTTTTAGAAAGTAAATGTAGCTGAAGCCAAGTAATTTAAACATATATACAAATCTCTAATAAGGGTCAAGCTCCCTCCTACACTTCCCATAATGCCCAATAATTGGCCCATCTTTTAAACTCCATACCCTGAGCTCAAAACTCAGGCCTTCTTGTATACATTTTTTGGTCTAGTCCACACAGAGATCACCCAGATGACATTGTTAGGGTGATCATATAAACGGAGGAACTTCATGCATAATACTGGTGTAATGTCCCTTTAATCCTCAAGGCCTGGGACCAGGGCCGCATCACTAAAAAACAAGTCCAGAAAGGACAAGAAGCACCAGCAGTCAAACGAGCGTAGACATGGCCGCTGTAGATTTTTACTCAGAATATGTGAGTTTCTCCTGCAGATGCATGAATATGGAAAATCTTTATCACCAATCCACGAGACTGATCTTTATGTAGTATATTTATTATCACAGGAACCAAGAAACCAGCAGCGATGATTGGCAGATTGCACGGGAAAAGCCATCCACCAAATTGAGTCAGCTCTTGCATGTGAACACATTGTGCCGCATTTCATAAAGTTGAAGATCCTGGTTGTATAGAAATGTATAGATTTTTTTTCTTTGAGCTGGGTGGGGGGGGGGGGCATGAGGTTATGTAGTGGTGTTCTATACAATGAGTCACAGCACAGAGCTGACGTGAGTCTAATGATACGACGCTTGAGATATCAAGCCCAGATACTCCCACCAAGTTTGCAAGATGTCAGCGGTGCGAGCCTGAGGGTGCTGAGGGGTAATAAGCTGCAGGGACCAGTGACCCCGCGCAGCAATATCAACAGTGTTGCCAATAAGAGTGTGTGCACAGTTATAAATAGCGTGAGGTGACAGAACAGAGGCTGTGTGTTTGTGTGTGTGTGTAAGAGTGTTTCTGCTGAAGGATCAAGAGAGCAACCTGGAGGTGGCTTGTGGTGCAGCTCTGACGCATTGGACATTTTTTTTTCTCTCGCTCTCTCTTTTTTTTTTTTCTTTAAGCACAAGCCGGTTTCTGGGTTCAACGGGCTCACAAACGGCCATTTTCTCACGCCGGTGCGGCGGCGAAGCTTAGCAGGGAGCGGCCGAGTACGCTCTCATCACCGCGGTCTCGACGCAAAAGTCAGAGCTGGGGCCAGCGCCCCGCGCGCCCGGCGCAGGGTGTGAGGGTGCGCTGCTATTACGGAGCTGTCGAATTTGAGCTGAGATCGGCCGAGGCCACGCTGGGCTCCACGGTTGACTCGGGGAAAGTTGAGAGGACTCGGATGCGGACGCAGTGTGGCCCCGGTGACTTCAGAAGTTAGTCCTCGCTTCCAGTTTTTCAAGTGTCAAATGCAAGTTCTTAACTGTGTGCGGCGAAGTCCGTGGGCCTGGTGGACAGATGGAAAGGGACCTGCACACCTTGAATCTGGACAGGTTACAGGAGCTGTGGTCTGTGAAATCTTTGATTTTGGTTCTCTGCCCACTTTTTTTTTTTTTTTTTTTCCTGCATTGTCTCGAGACGTTTTTCTTTCCTTGATATTCACTGCTGGTGTTAGTCATGGGGGCAAACCCATCCTGGCTCCTCCTGTCCATCAGTGATCCAGGAATAGATTTCTGCACCTGTCTGGCCCTTCAACAACCCCTCCCCGGCAAGCCCCGGGGGGGACGGAGTCATACAGAAGTTCAATTTCCCCTTAAATACAGAACGGGATTCGCTATTATCGGAATTCTTTGGCGCTGCAGTCCAGCTATCGGGTGACAGAAAGTTAATGTTAAATTTCCTTTTTGCTGTACTTTTATTCCAGGTTCTAGCAGCATTACCTTATCCTCACCCTCAGAGATATTCCTGAGACATTTATTCAGACGTCAGAAAAAGCCGTCACGGTATAAAATCATGGCACAGCGGCAGTGCTCCTGTTCAGGTGATGCCGCAGAGGTTGAAGCTGAGGTTGGAGCTGACGTCAGTCCCCGGGCCGTTGTTCTCTCAGACTATCGGGGTTTGAATAGAAGCTCATTGACAGATTTGTCTCGGAGGAGACCAGACTTTTGAGCATCTTCGTACTCTGATGACTCATGGCAGTAAATATAAAACAGAATGCTGGATTATTTTTAAGGCTCTGGCATCCTGCGGCCGTAGGAAGACAACAACAGTGTCAAACGCTTAGGAAAAATCCATTCTTTCAGCTGCCATTTAATCTTTCTACTTTTTTCTTTCTTTTTTTTTACTTTTTTCAGCTTATAAACACTTCTTGATCCATTTCTCTGCACTAACAATGTGTGGAAGGAAACCAATATATTTTTTTTTTCAAAAGGAAAGAAACTATTTCAGCGTGTAAGCTGCAACTGTTTACTCAGCCAGAACTGTCTCAGGTCTTAGTGATAAAACAAGCTGCTGCCTCAAGGATTCATGTTTAGTTTCTGCAGATCATAACTTCAACCCTATTAGTGTCAGAACCCTTGAAGTCCTCGAAATGTAGATAATCCTGAACCTAAAGTAAAACTGAAATTCATTTTGTTTTTGACTTGTGTACTTCGTCTGGTCGAGAGGTGTATTTGCCACGTCACGTGCGAGGGGAAAGACTGTGGAAGCTTACGATGTGCAAATGTGGCAGCTTTGCAGCGGAGTCGGACGCGTGAAGGTTTAAAAAAGATATCGTGCTTGTCGAATGTAGCGCTATCTATCAATCTGTCCCACTACCTATGACCCTTCAAAGTCAAAGCCAAGTCAGATATGCCATCATTTGCTTTAGAAGTGTTTCACTTTCCCAGTGAGAGAACTGGTAATTACGGTAACAGGACGTGAATGCAACATTTCTGTGTCTAAACCTGAAGCCAAGATACTGTTTCCACAAAAACATCCAAAAAGCCATTTTTTCCTCCTCAAATGTCAGCTCTACTTTAAAAAAAGAAAGAGGTCCTCCAAAGTGTGTGAATGATTATTGTCATTCATGTATTGTGCCGAGAAATACAGTTATTTCAGGGATGTTATTCTACCACCGTGACAATAAAATACCAAAGGAAAAAAAAATGAGCTAACTGCCGGCGCTAAACTCACCCAAAAATATTGTTCAATTTTATACAGTGTATTACAAACTAACATGTTCCTGTCACAGCAGGACAAGGATAGTTTTCATATATATACACCGACCGCTTAATTGTGGGATGTTGTGTTAGAGAAAATGACATTAAATTAATTACAATTGATTGATGGGGACTTCTTTGGTCAGTCATCCATGATTAGGTGACCTACTTTAATTACTGCTTTCACGGTTTGTGATAGATTGCATTTTATTATGCAAGCATGAGCACTTTTCCCCCCTCCTTGTCTTTGTCATGCTAGTAAAAGAAATAATCACTAAAATAGCACACAAGTGTAGGGACACAAGAGATCCCTGATTGTGTCAACCTTCTAAGGAGACGAGACGGCGTATATTATTGACACGTAGAGAGCCCTTATGTATATGGCCTTGGACTTTGTTGCAAACAAGCTTGATTTCTATGACATGTGAGGTAACACGGTCTCTGATCCTTGACTGAACAGCCCAAAGGGTCCCTCAGCAGCTTTGTCCCCGTGTCCTTGATGAAGACTTCTTCCTCTTCACTCGCTGGAAGATCCCGGGTGACAGCTAGGATAAAGTGCGCTTGGGGAAAATATGAATGTAAATGTTAAGATTTAGATGAGAGTGTAAACAAACGCCGCTGGGATGCGGTTAAAACCTCGGGCCACCTAATTTATCTCTGTGCAAAGAAGGGGATGCAGTCAGCTCTTTATGGCTGACTACAAGCCGTGGACGGCCTTGTGCTTAATTAACGTCAGCCGAGGAAAGGACGAGTCGCCCCTGCTGGGCTTTGGTGTCACTAGGAGGCTCACGGATTACTAATAAACATCTGCACACACACACCCTCCGTTATCTCCCCAGCCCTGCCGCAAGGTGCACACAGCTGCCGGCTCCCACGACGTAATCAAAGAGGCTCGTCGAGAATCAGTGGCGTTTCCGTTTGCTTTACGTCCCAGACATTGTTTTAAATGTAACTTTCAGGGGCAGCGTGTGTGTGTGTGTTTGTGTGTGTGTGTGTGTGTGTGTGTGTGTGTGTGTGTGTGTGTGTGTGTGTGGGCTTGTGAGTCCTGTAGAGGTGAAAAAACATAAAGAGACAGTAACTCTGCAGAAAAATCATAGTCTATTACTGCAGTTCCCTCAGCATTTGAGGGAAAATACCCATCCTTTGACTTTAACCCGAGTTAGCTATCACACGTCTGCTGACAATACAGCTTTGTGCCTTTGTTAAAAAATATTCAAACAAAGCAAGATCTTTGTGTAAAGACAAACCTCTCCTGTTTACCAAAGTCATACTGTGTAGCTGCGATAGAGAGGAGTCGTCCATCCATCAAGCGAACCCGAGCAGCATCTGTCATTCTCGGGGCATCTTTGGACTATTTTTCCTCTCTCTTTTTTTTCCTTTTTATGTTTTCCCTTTTGTTGTCCCTGGGAATTCATGTCGGGCGTGAGATATCAGTGTGTGATGTGCGTACAGACAGCACCGCCGAGGCCCCTATCTGTTCAAGTCACCACTGCTGCGGACCTGCGCTGTGGCGTCAGCGTCCTCGCGACGAGCTGCCCCGTCAGCGGCGAGGAAATAGTTTTGGTGTTGGCTCTGTGAGAAGCATAAGAGAAAAAAAATATCGTATTTATTTATTTGTGTCAAATTTCAGTTCATCCGGTCACTGCTAGCAGTTCTGTTAGTAATGCATCGGCCTGCCTTCTGTCACCACTTGACCTCTATCTGCCTTCAGAGCGCTGAGTACTTTTTAACTTTTTCTTATTTTAGATTTTTACCATGAGCTTATGGATCTTCACAGGTGAGACTTGAAACTGCCTCTCAAATGCCACACGTGCTACATTTGCACATGAGGCAGTCAGTGCATGTGTGTGTGTATGTGTGTGTGTGTGTGTGTGTGCGCAGGGGTAAATGTGGCAAATATTTGCCACATTTGCTACAATTTCACTGGCCCCCACCAATAAATTTATTAGAATAGTTGAGCCCCCAGTTAGCCTCAAACAATCTCTGGCACCACCTATGATTCATTTAATTTGTTTCCCTCACTCCCCATTGTTCTATTCACCAAAAGTGAAGCTGGAGAGCCTGTAACCTTTATCGGATATCATAGATATACCGTACTGCAGTTAATAACTTGTGGCTCTCATGTTCCTCTGCCGATCCCCAGTGTATCAACTTTTTAACGAAGAAGTGCACTGAGTCATTGGTTCGGAAGGTGTGTTTGCGAATACCTTGCATTGGCATCCCCGCTCAGGAAAACTGGCAATTAGGAGGACCTTCCCATAAGTTGAGTAAAAAAAAAAAAACTCCTCATCTCAACATAAGTCCAATCTGCGTTTGCATGAAGCTAATGGAACATGAAATTGGCTCCACTGTGCGGGAACTTAAACTTCCACCGATCCACCAAAGGGAACCCCCTCTGGCCAATTGCAATATTTGGGCTTATTAGATACAGTACCACGCAGGCCTACTGTTTTACATTCATCATCTCGCTGGCTGAAAGACTCCACGGAGTTCGAAAACATCTAGTGTGGCAATTTTGGAGGTGATTCTTTGCTGATACGGATTTAGTTTTAAAGACTGACAATTCACTGTTTATATAATGAAATAAAATCCAATATTGTGAAACGGCATTGAGCCAATCAATGGACACAAAAAGCAGATCTAAAATTAGGGCTTAAAATAAAAAAACGAGGATGTAATTACTGAATTAAATGAATAAACCTCTATCACATCAGTCATGGGCATTAATGAGTGATTCATATCTAATATTGGATTAAAGGACAAGAAAATTGACTCCTACTCTTAATTCCTGACTCATTCAAAGACGTTTCATGTCATATATATAGTTACTGGGGTATATGTTTGGAGTCTGTCCTCAGCCAGAGCACATGAAACCTTGAAAAAGCAAATTATTTTGTTTTCTATGGCTAAGATGGAGGATAGAAAAGAACTTTGAGTCATCAACGGATGACATATGTTTCCAAGGGAAGGTGACGGGCGAGTCCTAAACGATCAACGGGAGCAGGCATTACAACAAAATAAGAGGCATAACCCTGTGAACCCAGGAAAACTAGTAGCCCTCAGCTTAAGAGTGTTGATAGTGGCCTGCTGGAAGCCAGATACTGATCATCTAAAGGCACACCGAGCAGGAATAGGTCCAAGTCCACTTTCTCTTCCCCTTTTTCCAAATCTCTTGATTGAATAACACAAACTAAGCGAATGAAATACGAGGGATGCAAAGTGCACTGATGAGGTAAAACTAGTTGAAAGCCGCTGCCCATACTGAGTCCCTTTATTAAATCTATATCGATCCCAAAAGATGCACTGAAGAAGGAGAAAAGATTTTGCAGCTTTAATGCGCAAAAAAGAGCAACAACTCATATTTTGCACTCACTGTACTTCTGCTGTTCAGGCGTGTGAGCAGGCTTTTGGTGAAAGACAAATTGCCTTAAGACGTCCCTTGCTGAATTTTCAGCACGGGTCTTTATTTCTGAAACGGAACAGCAAAAAGATGGCCAACTTGTTATTTCACTCGTGTCCGTGCACAGTTCATGTTTTTTTAAAATGAACGTGTCTCTGTTGGTTTGTCAATAAGTGGGTCTTGGTCGGTCTATCGTATTTTAGTGGCTATGGAAAAATTCAACCGAGACCTGCTGATAAATTCTTTTTAAATTTGTGTCCTGAAGGAATATAAAGGCATAAAAAATGACTGCTCTGTAGGTAGTGTGTAAAAAAACAGTGAGCCACCTGAACTAACTTAGAAGGAAGATTTATATAATATCTATTGCCTAATTATGGGCCATTTTAAATGTCCAAATGCAGTATGACTGCAAGTTAAATTAGAATATAAATGTGCAGTACATATTAGAAATTGCCACTCTGTAAATCATACTGTTCAATATATTATTCTACTCTGACTTCGACCCAGTCAGTATATTAACTGTAGCAGCATAAAGTATTTTTTTTCGTGCCTAATGCAGATGAAAGCGCCCATACATCATATTACTTGAAACGCGGGCGGGTTTACATTTTCACCGTGTGGCCACATTAACATAAAGATAAAGCTGTGATGTCCTTCTGCTGAATTTTCTCGAAACAAGACTCGCAGAAGATGAGATGAACAAGAGGTAGTCAGCCAATCAAAGGGCCCTAGCGTAATAATGCATGCATGTATATCTCCCCCTCCACCGCCCCCACCCCTGAAATGAATCAGATTTAAAAGCAAATGGGAGACGTGCCAGCTCGGAGGTGATGTTATTCAGGTTGACGCGGGAAGACAGGAGAACAGAGAACAATGAAAACAGTGTGGAACCAGGGCCGACGGACACAGGAAAGCCGCCGATGATGTTCTGATTGTGACAGTTCATTGTAGCACGTTGCTAAAATGTTCATTTCTCATGAGTCGTACTTCGCCTAGTATCTGTTAAATCCGAGTCCAGAGAGATGTGTGAAGCCTTCATCTTAGAAATTATGCTGATATACCAAAGAATGTATTTGCCAAATTAATTTAGAGAGAAGTGTAATTGTTGCCTGGATTATGTTCAACAGCAACATGCCAGATTAACTTGTACAAAGGCAACTCGCCAAATTTCTGCTAATGGGCCCCTATTAACCCCCCCGCCCTCACCGTCTGTGCATTTTCTAGGAACCCTGTGGCCTCCAGGTTCCCATCTGGTGATTTAATGTCGCACTTACATAAAAATGAAAAAAAAAAAAGAATGGTCAGAATTGAAGCAGCAGATGCCGAGATGCAGCACGCTGACTTTTAATCCTTTATACTGGTCAAACTCCAAACATTTCCCATATTGCAACTCGATAGCATGTCACATAGTTTGTAATAGCTTGAAGATTAATCTTGAAATTTGCACCTTGTTAGCACATTATGAAATCAAATAATATAGTTATGGAAACTAGATTTTAACACAGGGCTCCTTGATAAGATAGGGCCATAAATTAAGCAAATAATATGGGACATGCCTTAGCTGATATTAAATTCTGTAAGAAACCATATTATAAACATCTCTATTTTTCTGGTAATTGGTATCAAATTACATGGTTCTTTCTTTGTTTTCTTTGATTTGATTTCATGCAATTTACCTAAAATTGCATGAAATCAAATGATGAAAACCAGGTTACATTCAATGAACCTGAGACTTCTTGTTGCCCCTGAAGCAGCTGCCCGTTTGACCCGGCAAGTTATGCTGCCCTGACTGGCAACTTGGTCGATGGTGGTGGGAGCATGGTGGCCTGCATCTGTGTGGTTGGGTATAAACTGCAAAATCACTTTGGTTACGCTTAAGGAAAGAGTTTGGGTTTTCTGTGTTAAATATTGACAATAAACACGTCCTTTCTTGTGTTTAAAGTCAGCGATGACTTTTTCAGTATTTAACCAAGAGCATGAAGTTTCCCCTGAACTTAACCAAACCACAAAGCTTTCATTTGTTTCAGTTTCTCTATGTGGATATTGTAGGAGAACGAATGAAGTAGGCTGACAGTGAGATGTCTGCAGTAATGCATATTTTCAACAAGGGATCACCGCTAACCTTTGATATAAATTAAAACCAAATCACAAATAAATTTCTTTGTGTCTCAGTACTCTTTTGCTATTTGAATAAACATCATGTAGTGGACATATTCAATATGTGTTGGAGAGAAACACACCACACGCAGAAACACCGATCACTATTTTAGTTTTGGTTTTAACCATCCAGGACAAAGAGAGCGAAGAATATGAATAATGTGCTTGGCTATAATCCTTTGTGCAGCCCTGTAGAGGCTGTTATATTTAATATCCCTTCCGCCTTTTCACTTCAATCAAATTCAACTTTATTAATCCCAATGGGGGCAGCTCCTTCACCCGCCAAAAGGTCTGAAAGGCGATTACAGGTGGGTTCGAAAGCAGGGAAGTATTCACTTTGTGTTAAAGGCAAAAAAAGAAAAAACATTAAGCCCACACTCTCTGGCGGTAGTGATTCACTTCTAATTTAGCCAGCATTCACTATGTGTGCCTGCTCCAGACAAAACACCATCTTGGCGGTCACTCCAGAGTCGGGGCCTATTCACATAAATTGTATGTGCGCTTTAAGTTCCTGTAATTACCAAAAGCTGCTGAGTGTACATGCTGCAAATCTCATTTCTGTGCATTTTGTTTGCTTTGTGTTTTGTTTTTTTTTTTCTTCACCACAGGAAGCTACCGCTGAAGGAAGAAAATGGGAAAGAGTCTCTCAAGCCGGATACGATCGAAATCAAAGTGCACAGTGACAACAGCATCCACACAAAGCCCGACGACAGCAAAGCGTAAAAAAAAAAGGAAAGAAAAAAACGAAAAACGAAAAAAAAAAAAGAAAAAAAAGGGTCGGTCCCCCTCGCCAAAAAAAAACACATTCGGATCCGAAGACACCAAAACAAAGAACAACATAAAATAGGGAAATAAATAAGTAAAATGTTAAAAAAAAAGTCGTCTCCCCTCGCCAAGAAAAAAAGGATCATAGGACGAGACCCACCAGAAAAGAAACTACAACAAAAATAAAAAAGTGAAAAAAATACCATATCTGTTTATAACAATGCCCCAGTGAAAGGCATGTGTACATACAAATACTAGAGAGAAAATAGAAAGGAAGAAAGGGTCAACCTTTTAGACACCTTGAGTGATAAATGTAACATGTTCTTATTAACATGGCATCAGTGGAAGGCCCTTGTTGATCAATGATTGTAGATTATTTTTTGCTTCCATTTGTCTCGCTTTTTAATTTGTTGTTGTGTGACTATTTTTTATTTTTTGGCCTTTTCTTTCTTTTTACGATCCACATAAGACTTTCATGCAGTTAAATGGTGACCCCCCCCCCGCCGCCCACAACACACACACACACACACATACATACATACATACATACATACACACACACACCCTAACTTCTATAACTTCTCACGCAAGAGACTCAGCCAGAAATGCAGGTGAAAGCTACTATGCCAGTGCCCCTAAGCTCACGCCACTAATGCTCTTCCTTTTTTTTATTTTCTATTTTTTACCCCCCCTCCAATCGAACCCAATCGCCTGTTTCCATGCCATGAGCGTAACACTGCGGCGACCCGTTGATGCCTTCGACGGCGGCCGAGCTAGGTGTCCAGCTGACGAGTGGCAAAACGCTGTAGCGCTGTGTTTCAAGCGAGCTGGTGTCAGTAAGAAAAGTTGATCCACTCCTAACGGGATTGGGGGCTTCATTAAAAATAAATAAATAAATAGATAAATAATGTGACTACAGGGGTCGCATGAGAGGCCTTTGACCCCCGTGACATTTAAATTGTGAGAACCTGTGTCAAACAGGGCCTAATAGGTAATTATTAAGAAATAATGAATTAATGATGAATTAATGTTGTCTGAAGGACCGATGTGGATTATAGTTTGTGTTGCGGGAAAACAGACGGCAAAAAAAAAATTCTAAAATCCTGACAAAAATAAGGAAAGTATCGCAGTCTATGGCGTATACACTATAATCCCACACATGTGCATCGATGTCACCGTTGGCGAAGGCTTTTATATTGACACTGAATATTGTTGACACTCTCGTTCTCCGACAATATGTGCACAAGAATGTCTTACTCATCATCTGTGTTCAAACGGCGTACAGTATGCTGTCGCCAGAGGGTTTACTGTACCGCCAACAAATCCGCGCTTTTGTATACAACTTTGAAAAAAAAAAAATTTAAAAAATCACAGTTTTGTGCTGAAAGGCGCCCCCCCCCAAAAATACCCTGAACGGTGTCGCGAATCACAGGACTCAAGGCATGGGAACAAACGAGCGTGCTGAAAAGATCAACACGTGTGTGCCATGTATGTTTTTGATGATAAACGTTGATTTCTTTATTCATTCCTGTATCAGATCTGCCTAAGACGCTTTTTTTCTTTTTTTTTTATGTTTATCAGTCTGATTGCTATTCTCTCTGATGTTGTCATGTGTTGTACATAGGTGAAAAAAAAAGTATTTTACAAAGCTTTTATGTAAATATACCCTAAAGGATGTGTCTTTTTTCAAAATGCAACAGGCTTTTTTTGTGAACGCTCCTCAGATGAAAAGCTGTTTTCTTTCTTTTTTTCTCCTTTTTTTTCCCTTCTTATGTTGTGTTTTGGTCCAAAGTTCAGTGATGGTGTAATATTGCTTTTTCTTGTCATTTGCTTTCCCTTAAGAAAATCCATGCCCTAAGGCTATTTCACGGCATTTCTATGGAGGCAGTAATTATGGCATTAGCGTGCCTTCCCTTTTTTTTTTGTTCCTCCCCCCTTGTGGCCCAATGCCGCTGAAGCAGTGTAGACCATCAAATGGATTTTTGATCGTAAAGTTGTAGGTTTTTTTTGTTTGTTTTTTGTTTATTTTTTTGCCAGAGAAGATTGTCAGAAGATTGAATTTTATTGTGATGCTGTGAATTCTGGGAAATGTAGTTGTAGGACTGTGGGTTATAGTCGCCGACGCTGGACAAAAACAGACTTGTATAACTGCCTAGTACAACTAGTCTCAAGTATGGTGTGTGGTGATGCGCTGCAGAAATCTGGTTTTAATGCCATGTAATGCATCATCATTTGTGTGTATATATATGTGTGTGTGTGTGTGTGTGTGTGTGTGTGTGTGTGTGTGTGTGCATACATGCATGAGTGGGTGAATACATTTGTCTACATGAATCAGGTTGCATGTATGTCTGTTGAATGTATCTGCACGTACTGTAAGTCCCTCTTTGTATGTTTGTGAGTGTGTGAGTTTGTATGTATGTGTGTGTGTGTGTGTGTCCATTTAGATTATCCACATTAAGAGTCTCCCGGTTCAAATAATATACTAAATGAAAGAGTTAAAAGCTCAATATCTTGCTTTTCTGGCATTTATTTTGTTATAATTCACTTCTTAATTTTGTTAACTATTTATATTTGATTATAGTGTGTTATTGAGTACACTTTCCAGCTCCATGATGCATTACGAAGCCCTGCAAAGTCATATTGGCTGTGACGACCACACGCCAAGTATGAATATCAGAGTGCTGTGAGTGTACGAGTGTTTCTCTTTGAGTGTGGAGTGAGTTGGCGAGAGCTCTCACGCTGAGTTTCGGAGTGCGCTCTGATAGGTAAAACCTGATTATGTAGTTCTCGACAGTGATTAATTCCCCAGGCTGCAGCACTCCACGCATGTGTCTGTGAGCCCCACTGCCGCCACCGCCGCCGCCACCGCCTCCCTCACCACTATTCCCTGCCTCTCAGACTCCATCGGTTTTTATCTCAGACCTCGTAGCGCTGGCTTTGTTTTCTCACAGCGAGCCCTTGTACCTGCATATCTCAAATGGATGGGCCTGCCATGGAGTGGTTCCGCTGCCTGTTACAATGACTGTAAATATGGGAGCACAGTGCCTGGAGGCTATACGATTTGTACATGTTCTTTTGTATTTGAATATGAGTCGAAATCCCCAAACCAACCCCCCCACCCCACACTGCTCTCCTTTCCTCTACTCTCCCCTCTCGTCCTCCCTTCCTCTCTGTCTCCTCCGCCATGCCTTTTTCTGTAGGGGGTAAAACAGGTGTGTTTGAGCTCAGTGTACAGTATGTGTCCTCTTTGTCCCCATGCTCCCTGTGTCCCTTGGACTGTCCCCGCTGAGTTTGCTTTGTGCAGGAGGTGGGAACTATTGATGTCTCTCTGTACGTACCTGTGGAACACTTGTGACTCCTGTCATTTGCCGCTGTAAATAAACATGTCCTGGTAGAAGAGAGTGAGATGTTGTCATTCATGGGGTGTCATTTTGGGCTTTTTTCGCTGGCTCTCCAGCTTGCATGTGGGTGTCCGCATGGACGACTGAAGGGTTTTTGAGCTATAGCTACTATCAAATGTAATAACTTGGTGCAATATTTTTACCATGTTCAAGTTTCATGATGATGCTTTAGCGCAAAAGTAGATTACAGCACCACAATTGCAATTTTTTTTTTTTTTTTTTTTTTTTGCACTGCAGTAAACAGAAAAACATGTTCAAAAATACTTTGCTTTATTTTGCTGAACCTCTTATATGCCCTGTGGTGTTGCACCAGCAATCAGACTTCTTTGAATCTTTGAGGTAATGTGGCTTTTAACTATCTTAAATATTTATAAATGATAACTGTTAAACTGCTTACATAAACAATGCAGAGGTATTTTATGCAGTATGAACCCATCACTCCATGTGAAGCACTGGTACTCCCCTTTAAAGCTCAAGCCATTAAAGTGATGCACTGAATTTTAGGACTTTTCATTTCAAAGTAACCTAAAGGTTCATTTATTTTGACATTTTCTGGTAGAAAACCTCCGTTAAATACATATAAAACGGGTCATGGAACCGTTGTACAAAATGTGAGATGAAAACTTGGTTTGAATTTCTCTGTTTCTAGGTTATTGGGCTTCACAACTTTATTAAAAAGTTATTTACTGTGGCGCCATATTGGAAGTGGTGAATCAGGACGATTCTAAGGACGTAATTGAGAGGGGGACTTATTTAACTTATTCTAAAGTTATTAGAAAACTAAATACATTTCCAGAATATAAAATTATCCACACATCATAAATATAATAGATTATTGAATAATGTACTAATAAAGTCATGTGTTTTTTCCCTTTTTCTTGTTTTTGGCAAACACCCAGAGAGCTTCTAGATTGATCTACGCCCCGCGTACGTGTAATGGTTCGGCCTCGCCCTCAAAACGGGCGCGAACGTTCGCTAGCAAAGAAACGTGAGTGAGGAGAGTCGGCGCCGACGTCGGGCCTCAGCTCCATGGACAGAAATAACGTTAAAATAAGGAAAAGAATTTAAAGAAACGTAGGGAAGAGAAAAGTTAAGGGCCACGGCGAGACTCAGCGTTGTCTTTTGTTGTTGTTGAAAGGTTGGTGTAGTCGATAAGTGGTGAAAATGAACCTGCTAGCTTAAATAGGTTACTTCTCCTCCCCTCTCATTACTCACTTAATATCTTACCAGGAAAACCCCCCGTGTTTACACTGATCTCCTCTCTCAGCCCTCGTTCAATCAGCCGAGGTAAACTTCCGTGTCGTGTCGAGTCGTTGCCGGTAAATGAGTCGTCCCCGCCCCTGCTACGGTGCCAGGCCCGAGGGATGCAGCCTGAAGCCCGGCGGCCGTGTCTCTCCATCCCCATAGCCCTGCCAACGAGCCAGCCCTCCCCCAGCTAAAGGAGGTGAGCAGAGTAGTTCAACTTAAAGTTATTCATCAGTGTTATAATAATTTTCCATGCAGGAGTTTTACCACCAAAATTACATACATACATTTAAGATGTACAAGATGGCCGCTAGCACATTTCCTACAGAGGGTATCAGTCTTGCATTAAATAAGGAGTTCGACAGTATGCAGAATGAGACATGCATGCCTGCACGGAGTTATAATTTCAGGGTTAGTGTGGCCTGTGGTGAAGGGGCCCGATGTGACATCCTCTCGCGGGGGCCCCTGGTCATAAGATACTGACACTGGGTGAACATTTCATTTTAATCCCCTGCATTGTAATGGGCTTCGCTTTAGTCTGGCGGAGTCGTTTGATAAAAGCAGGCTACTCCACAAAGACACAACTTTAATAGCTTTTAATTTTTTTTCGCCATTGAAGTCAGCGGAGCTCATTTTTTTCCAGAGGACATAGTGCTATTTTCATCAAGGTCACTCCTAAACCTAGATTACTTCCATTTTAAATGGTAACTGTGTTGCATCTAAATCTGGCCTCCCTTCCTTGAAACAGTAGAGGAGCTTTAATGATAAAAACCAGAGAGAGAAAGAGAGTCTTTCGTAGAGGAGGAATTAAAACAATTCTGAATAGCATGGAGGAACCATGATGTTCCTTAACAAA
Source organism: Istiophorus platypterus (assembly GCA_016859345.1). Taxonomy (NCBI): domain Eukaryota; kingdom Metazoa; phylum Chordata; class Actinopteri; order Istiophoriformes; family Istiophoridae; genus Istiophorus; species Istiophorus platypterus. The sequence goes on along the minus strand of CM029131.1, from coordinate 8,809,018 downwards.
GCTGCCCCCTCTTCAGTGCTCATTTGAAGTCAGATAAGGTTTCTCAGACGTCTCCCTCCCGCGTGAGGGAGGGAGGAAAGCAGCGGGCTGCCTGTTGGATCCTGGCTGCGAGGGCCTCTGTTAACAAGGGGAACAAACTTCAACTTCATCTCCCACAGGGGCTCAAAGGAAGTCTGCACATCAAACACTGAGTCTCATTTGGATCGAAGAGATGCAGAGAGGAGCAATATTGCCCGCTCTGGGGGGTACAGACATGGGGGGTGGGTGTTGATTGGTGGATGGGGATTGGAGAGGAGTCGAACAATCACAAAAAGACAAGGAAAGACACTGCAGTCATCCCCTCCCTCAGTTTAGTCACGTGGTACCTTGACAACCTGCTACAGGTGATTAAATTTTTTCCTGCACAGGAAGGTGCACAAACAACAAGAGTGTTGGCCCACACACAAACACACACATCCATTAAACGACAGTGCAAAGTCGCACACCACATGGAAAGATAGCAGAGTAAGCCTTCAGGTAATATTCCTCCCCTAATCTTTCCGTTTGCAGAGACTCCCATGATACTGCGTGCTGACAGCACCTTAATCCCAACTATAAGAGAAGTTGGGGAAGTCTGGGAAGAAATCTCCCTGCAATTGTTGAAGTTTTCTCTCTCAAGCATGCATGCACTTAAATGCCTCCTCTCACGCTCGCACGCAGAATTCCACGGTGAGATGCGCACACAAACTCATTTCTGCCAACATGCGAGGAAGTGGAGCTTCCGCAAAACCGTCAGCCACATGGGCAAATCCAGCAGAGAGCGTCTTGGCAGGTACAACCCTCCGCTTCCTTAATCTGCTTGATTTCAGACTCTTCCCAGCAGAGGTCCGCCTCTCCTGTGGTTTGACGGAAGCAGCAGGAGCAGCAGCAGGTATGTGTGTTTGTGGTTAACTGGAGGTGAACCGATTAATTCTCATTTAAGAATGATGATATAATAATCTGTCTTGGGGAAAAACAGTATTGCTGCATTTTCCTTTTGTTTGAAGTTTGACTACTGCTCCTCTGACCACACCACAGTGAAGTTCCACATCCCACACAAAGGATGCAGCCAAATCAGATTTCCTTGAAGGTATCCATTGGCTAGTAAAACAATGTGCTTTTCCTTGGTTACAATGAATTTCCTTCCACACAAAACTTTCTAAAGTCGCCCATTTTTTTAAAAAAGTTTTTGGAAGCTTGGATCATTCAATTTGCTCAATTTGTGTAGATCTGCTTGCCCCAAGACACACAGAAACTTTGCAGAAGAATTACTTGAGGAACTGAAACATAAAAAGAAATTTTCAACTGTTTTCAAGCAGAGAAATATTTACTTGGAAACTGACTTGATAGCAGTAACCTGCTGGAATCTTTGACAAAAGCTTGTTGAGTTGGCTATATGGCAGCTGAGCTAAATCAATCCACTGACAAAAACCGCACCCTGGAGAAAGCTGACACTATTTTTTTAAATACCATTTCCAAGGTCAAGAATTGGCTTTTACACAAATGCAAGAATCTTGGTTTTATTGAATTTTGCAGCAGCTATGGTGATAAGCAGCCCTTGCTTTGGTGTTTTGATCAGAAAGTACTGGAATAATAAAGGCATGGTGGCTTCTTTTATTCCTTCCATCTTTTTATAGTGAAGTTTATAGAAGTGTTTAGAAGAGCAAGTATAAAAGCTCTCCTGTTAACTGATGGTAGGGAGCTGCAAACTGACATTTAGTCATAAATGTGGAAGGTTATTACTTTAAGGGGGATATTGTTTTGTCATATATTAAAATACTGGCTACGGCCATGCAATCTTATTCCACAGGAAGCAGTATGATGAGGGATGGATGCTGATATTCAAAGTTGATGCCAAGGGGCAGAACAACTTCCCCAAGGACTGCAAGAGGAGTTGAAAAGGTGAAGGCAGTTGGACGGGCGCCACTATTTGGTGCAAAGACGACGTGTTTGACTTTTCAGCAGATTCTGAGGGACCCCACCCACACACACACACACAACCCACCCCACCACCAGTATTTCTAACATAAGCATTTCCATCAGCAGGTTCGGCAAAGAAGCATCACTTAGCATTTCTATGAAAGCCATTACATACCCTCATCCTCATTCATTTGGAGCTAAAGCCAAATGTGCCATAACATGTCTTCTCCTGCATTCAGATCTGTCAAACTCAATATAACCCTATTAACTGGCACAAAGAGGAGTAACTGGGCTTGGAGTTGTTAACATCTTCAAGAACTACCTGACCTATGTTTTCTAAATTCAAGATGAGGTCATGTTACCCACCGAAAGCTTCTCAAATTAGCTTTTTAGAGGCAGGAAACATTGCTCTCTAACAACAGGGAGCAGAAGTGGAAACATAAAATTGCTGAGGAATAAATCGAAACATCTAATTTTCTTATCAAAAGGCAGCTAAACATCAAGCGATAAAATAGCCCTCACGCTGTCTCTTTCTTTGTCCCAACAAGTGAGCCCTGGAGGGAACACAATCGAGATGACAAATGAGAGCTTTATGGCTCCTTGCACCGTGGGCTCAGTGTTCAAGGACACACCGGGAGGATTTTCCAAGGGAAAAGGCCTAAATTACTTGAGGTTGTGACTCTTTTCAAAGTGATGCAGTGCCTTAAAAGAGAAGCACATGAGGTGTGTTGAGCTCATGTGAGAAAGGCCTTTTGATATTCAGCGCAGAGACAGATAAATACATTAAGAGGGAAATCTTGAATAAGTCACGCACACTGGTCACTCTATCTCTCTGTGCTGTGAGTCAGGACTCTTTCATTATAGAGGGAGCTACAGGAGACATAATTGAGTCTGTGCATATACAGCTGAGCTGTGAAATACCTTTTCTGCTGGTTGAAAGAACACTTCCTTGTAAAAATACAGAACTTTCACTGCACCATTGGCGTGAACTTCTTTAGTCGGTGCAATCAGATCACCGTTAATGGATTTTGTGACAGCGGTTGACTAATAGGAGGTTTTGAACCAAAATAACTTAATGTTGCACTATAGTTTCTGCGTTAAAAGCAGCCTTTGATGATGTGTTCGAACCAAATTTCACTTAAAGCTCTGAGTTATTTTTAGATATTCCCTGTCACTGCTACAAAAGTCAAGGCTTCCTACATTTCAGAGTAAAAGAGAAGAGAACATTACAGAATATTTCACCCCCAGTTTTAATAATAATACTACTACTCTATGGGACTCTTTTCTAAAGTTAAAACCTAGTGTGTATTGTATGAAATATTCCTGCCCCTGGGTGAGAATAAAGTAAAAATTCACCCTCCACAATTAGACATCATCAATTAGTGATGCTTAGTGTATTATTTTACAATCAAATGTTTTAATTACTTTGCTTTTGCAGAAACAGCTGTGCTGGAAATACAGTGATACAGCCTTTATCTATATTTTTGGCTGCGATACTAATGTGAAGAATTTAACAATAGTAGCAAACATTAAATTGAGCCAGAAATGCAAGGAACAATAGTGGTAAAAAGTCTTTAGACTATGATAGCTATAACTATTTCAATTTTTCCTGTGTGACAACATTATCTGAATCTACTTAGAAAGATTTATAAATAATGTGTCCATTTTCTATGTGGGATCTAATTTTTTTTGTCAGCTAATGAAGCCCTAACCCCCGACTACATGTTTCAACAAGAAATATGTCAACTATAAGGAAGCAAGGAAATTTTTAAAGGGTATTTCAGAGGGACCTCTAAACTGTCTTCAAGTGGTAGATAAATTATTTCAGCTAAATTCCTCTCTTGAAACATGGATATTTGTTTTGCCGTTGGCCGTGTAGCTCACTATCTAACGCAGAGCTAATTGTCGAAAAAGCAGCAGTTAACTAACAGTGGCCGATTCACTCTGGTACAAAACTAAGTTTACTTTAAATTTGAAAGTCACTAAGGTTTGCTCAGCTCTAAATTCCTGACGTCCTCCCATAGTTGTTGTTGTTTGAAAGTGAATTAACCACAAAGCTTGATTAAAGACAGCTAATGTCAGTTTATCACGGTGATTCATTACTTATAGGATTAATGAGCTAGCATGCGTCGTTCTCCAGTACAAATGCTTTTTTTTTTTTTTATTATTCAGGGACTAAAAACAACAGCCTTGATTTAAGCCTGGCAACAATGTTTTTGATTTGATAAAAGGAAATATGTGCTTAATCTGTTTAAGATTTTTTTTTTCTTTTTTTCAGGAAAATCCCTGCCAGAGCCAAACAAGATTCAACCCTGACAACAGAACTGAGAATATCCTTACTATTAACCACCACATGCAGCACCCTAGGACCCCAAAGGTATGACTCACCACACACAGGCATTATTGTATTATTTACATCATGTAACAGCTGGCATCACTTGAGGGAGTTGGAGAGGTGTTGATGACATTTTCCCAGACATTTCACAGTTAATTAGTCTATTTTAAATCCTAATCTTTGGATAATACGAAGCAATTAAAAGTAATTTGCCACTTGGCCTCTATTTATGTTATTCTGTGTATTCCATTTAGTTCGTCTTAAGCTCCCTGCAGCCAGTTTTTCTTTGAAGTCATGCTAGTGCAGTGGTGATTCCAGGGATGCCAGTGTCAGAGAGTAAGTTGGTCGGTCAGCCCACTTTTGGTCTAGAGTAAAATATCTCAAAAACTATATGATATAATGTCACAAAATTTGCTCCATTTTTCCATGGTGCCCAGAGGAAAAATCCTAATGATTTGTATAAGTGTTCTCCACTAGCGTCACCATTCACGTTACATTTGTGGCTTTGAGTGAAATGCCTTGACAGCTATTGAGAAGACTGCCATGATATATGGTGCAGGCATTCAGGATTTTCAGGCCCCCTCATGATGTCTTGTTATAGCTTAAGTGATCCTGTAACTTCAGTTTTATTTGTCCGATACTTTGGTTTATAACTAAATACCTGTAAAAGTAAAGACAATTCCATCAGCTTCAGCTGTACCTCATGTTTATTGTTAACTAACAAATGTTAGCTTGCTAACACATTTGTGTAGAGCAAAAGCATTCACTTCAACCACAAGAGGTTACATTAGCTGCTATTAGATATTGGTGTTGCATTGTGGGTAATCTAGGCAACAGGTCTTGACAAGGAAGAAAAATGCATGGAATTAAAAAAAAGGTGTATCTAGTTCTAATAAACCAATTTTGATCCTTTCTTTATATCATTGTCCATAGTGAGTCTAATAGTGTTAAAGGAGTACAATACTGAATCATTGGAGAACACTTTTAGTGGAGTAAACACTTGTAAAGGCAAATGACATCCATTTTATTCTCCTGAGTTTCTCATTCTACTATGCAGTTGCCTAAAATTTAATGATTTTAATTCATTTAATAAATAACTGAAAGGGGGAAAAAAATGAAGATAAAATATGATAGTTTGAAAAAAATTTGTTCCACAACCTGCCTGTGTCATGTTTCAGTAGCTAAGCTTTCTCACTTCACTGAAGCTTTACCCAACAAGCACACCAGTTCTCTACAAACTGCTGCGGGATTGTAGTTTAATGTAACAGCCCCAACTGTGGTGATTTAAATCAGAAGCCTTGGGCACACGATATAAGCCCTCTGCTCAAGTTGTTCAATTTACATTTATGTTTTATACATTTCGCTGATGTCCTTTAATCAGAAGTGACAGTGTGCGAGACTGGGTTTGGTGTTTTTGTTTTGGGTTGTTTTTTTTGTTTTTTTTTTACTGAAGATCACTTTACACCCGGCCGGTGTTGGGGCATTTGACATGTGAGCTTCCAATTATGATGCTATCTCTCTCAGCACAAAGCCATCCTGCTAAGCTCACACTTTGGCCACGAATCGGCAGAGCGCGTGTTACAGTGTCCCTTAAAGCCTTTATAGATTATTACCATTTGCAGAAAGCAGCACGCATAACTGAGCAGAGCCTAAGGATAAAATTCTCACCCAGTAATTGAGTGCATGGTAGGGTAAATGTCAAACTATTTGCAAGCCATTCGTGAGCTGTGGTATTCTTCTCTATTAGCCTAATGTGCCAGAGTTACTCCTCTCGGCTTTGTGCAAATTCATATTGGATTTTTATTAAAACTCAAACCAACAGTAATAGATGTGCCTCTGGGGTAGCTTTAAAAATCAATTTGCTAAACAGCACAAAATTACCCCAATAATTGTCTCCTTGGACTGCATTTCCCATCGAAGGTGATTCTCATTCGAATGTGAGTAAACTTTGCCTTGGCGACCAGGACACTCACACACTTTCTGACTCCAGAGCCAAGTGTTCCCACCATTACGCTAACAACCCAAACAGACAAACGGGATCCTGTGAACGCCTCTGACAGGAAGCTCAGAACCAGATCCTGTCTGTCAACTGGCCCTGCGGCGATTCCTGCTGCTAATGAAGTGAAATATTCTGGCATCTGAATGCGAAATAGAGCTGTATATTTGGACACATGAATATGAATACAATCAGCTAGGCTTGGCTCATTAATGAGGCAGAGAGAGCAACCAGCAGACAGGATTAATTAATTACAGAGTGACATTTATGGATAATAACCTTCTGGTGGATATCATGGCTAATGAATATGCATAAGACTATCAAAGGAGAAGCATCCAGCCAAGATGAAATATCTATATTCAGATCCATGATAGGGTTACTGTCGCGTTGTCTGAATCAGCAGCACATCGTGATTTCAGAGCATGTGATGTTTTTGAAAGATTTTTCACCGCTTGCAACGTGATAAGACATCGTTATTGCCTTCAGTTAGGATTGTTGTATAACTTCTACAGCACCGACTTTGGGCTGTGAGCTATACTTCAGAAATTATTAATGTGGAAAGTCCATAACACGACTACAGATTTTAGCCTTTGCTTACAAATTACACTATAGCTGGCTGTGAATATTCTGGTGTTACATAGCTGGAGCTGCAGCTGAGGAAAGAGTGCATTGTGCAGCAATGAGAGTTTAAGTGTTCAGTTTCAGTGTTTTGGGGTACTTTGTTTGTGTGTGTAGTGGAACAGTATTTTGGATTATGCATGAAATGATGTTCTGGGTGAAAACAAATTTAAGATCAGCAGAATGCAGTGACATTAAAAGACTAGTGCAGTTATTTTCTGTCTTTTCAGAGATGTGAATACAGTGGTTTTATGCTAAAGTTATAATTTTGCTGTGCAGTGTCTGCTGAGATAGCAGTTTCTAATATCTCTGGCTGTGAAATAATGGCAATCAATCAGCAATACAGCTTACTGGGCAATTTTGGAATTACATTGAATTATTTTAATGAAGTAAACTGATGTGTGTGTAATTAATTAGTAAAATGCAGACAATTTACATATGTATCAAAACTCCTGTCAATACTGCACTCGAACTATATATTAGAACAGGCCTGCTCACTATCACAGTCCCCCACCTGGTTTTACCTTATTACCACTTAATCTGTCACTTATTAAAGCCAGAAATCCAACTGAGTTCTTTCACACTACAAAATGCTATTGACAAAAACTATTTAACAACTTGTATTGTGAAAGAACCAAAAAAATCCAACCAGAATATCTTTATTTTACCTGACAAAAGTCTAAAGACTGAACGGTCGTAAAGAAAAGGTGAGTAAAGGTGATTGACAGCTTGTGGGATCCCTTAGTCCTTTCAGAAATATTATAGCTGCAAATTCCTAAATTGGGGAATGCGATTAGCCTTAGTGGGGCTGATACTGGATAAAGCTAAAACTATACTTTCGTTGTGAATTACATTTTGTCATTTGTCCATTTTTGAAAAACAGAATTCTACATGTGTCCACTAAATACAGATATCCTTTGTAAAATAAACAGAACAATGAGCACATTCCCTGTCCACCCCGGTGACCATATCCGCAGCCAGTTTAGAGTTTATTAGATAAACTTAAAGCTGCTATGATCAATTTTTTTGTATTGATATTGGATCACATGATTATTTGCATGTAAAGTGGTCACTTGGAATGATGAACCCACAGATAACTGTCACCAAAGTCTGTAGTCTGTAGTTCCTCTCAGATCAACAGTGCGGTTTAGCGTCTTTCAGCTCATGTTTTGGTTCACTCTCATCCGTGATGTATTCAGGCACTACATGCAGCTGTTTTCAATGCAGAAAGCTCTAATAAAATCACTGAAAATTACCTGCCTAGCACCAAACAGCAGCAGATAAACAGCAAGCTAGTGAACATAGTGAAGCATTTATCAACTAAAGAGCCAGATTTTTTTCCATCAGTATTGGAGGAGCCCAAAACAAAGCTAAAAGGAATGGAAAAATCGAATTAATATTTGTCATGTGGCCAGAAATGTGACCAAAAACGAAAGCTAAGGAAATGATAAGGGGTGACAACAGGCTGAAAGTCTTTACTGTTGAACAAAGTTACAGTCGCATAATAGATCAAAAACTATGCTGAGTTTTTTTTTTAGTCACTTGATCCAAGGTTTAATCAGTTTAACAACATTAAAAGTTGGGTTCACCACCTGAACCATAAAAGGACACTTCCACTAATGCATTTCTTCCAGGGTACAGCACGTAATTAACCATCACAGAGAGGCAACACCTTGTCAGCACAACAGATGGTAGATAAGAGCATGGAAATATTCGTTAGGAGCAAGGGAGCTACTGTTGTTTTCATTGCTTGTAAGACACTTTTTCTAGCATTGGTCTTAATTGAATTCCCTGACTGAACATTAATGTGATACCCCTGTAGGTCAAACTAATTAAATAGTCATAATCAATAAGATTATACAGTATTACTGTGCTAAAGAACATACACCACATCCATACAAGATCCTTTTGTAAGAGTAATAATCATTTTGAGGTCAGATTTATTCATTTACCTGCCTCATCATTGTTGGATCTTTTACCATAATGTCCAGATTCTTCCAGTTGACTGGAAGTTTAAATTTAAAAGCTGAAGAGAGGGCACCGAACAGTTTCAGTGTCCACACCAGTGACCTTCCTCAAATGATGATTGATACTGTGCCCCTTATCTCATTGTCTCTCTCTCCGCTGTATCAATCAACAACAAGGAATAATATGGAACGATGAACACTGTTCTTTGAGTCGTATAGAGGTTAAACAGCAGAATATGCATCAAACTGTCCATCAGCCGAATCATTTTTTTCACCTGTTATTTGTTAAAGCACGGTTACTGGTCAGCTGTAGAGAAACGAATATCCGTGTGACTCAACTGATTTAGCTTCACGGTGGTTCGGCTGACAACGTGAATTAATTTCACAATGAAAGGCCTGACACTGGCCCGGAATTAATCACGCTGTAGGTTCCCAAATAAGCTATCATATCTATCAAATCCACTGCAGCCTCATAAAACATGATAGGAGAAATACTTTCCTCTGTGTCCTCAATGTTTTTAGAGCTGAGAATGTACTGGGCAGTAGATAATGTAATACCTGAATATACTTGTAACAGGAATAAGGGAAAGCTTATGCTTTCAGCCCCTCCACAGCTGTGTGCAGTGGGAGATTTCTTCCATTATTTCCATTTGGAAATCTGCTCCGCAACCTGCGCTCCACAACATCCTGTGACAGTTCACTGATATTTTGATGTGAGGATCAGGGAGGCGGTTGGACGGCTTCTCTTTATCCTGCTGCTCGAGAAACTTCATTTCTGTCAGCTTCTACAGACGCCTGGATGTCGAGAGAAGGATGAGAAATGACTTTTGTAGCAGGTTATGAATCTTAGCGTGATGGTCTTAGATGCCTGAGGCTTGATGGCACTCCTGTCCAGTTATGTAAAGATCATAGCATATATCATAGCTTATATTTCTGCTGAATGTACAGTAATATTATATAGATTTTAGTATGTGCAGTGTTTGCTTACAAATGTAGAGAAAGGTACAAGTGAGGACTATTACAGTCAAAGCAGATAAAATGGAAAGCAGAAAAGGCTAATTTGAAAAGCTGCATATGTATGATGGTGCATACTTTATTGTATATTTATACTTTATAGTGCTGTATGCACCAACAGTACTTTGTTTCTAGTGAATACTCAGAACCTTTTTCATGTACTGGTACTACAGATACAGTCTGTGTTACTGAGGTGTTTGTTCATTTTGTGGGGTATTTTGACATCTCTAGAATGAAGTCCAGTGCGGCAAACAGTGTAATGATAAAACCATGTAGGTTATAAACATCCAAATATAGATTATACACTGTAGTTCCTATTTGGTAGATAAAAAAGTAAAATGGTCAAAATTACTACTTTAAAGGTTAACTTCAAAAGTCCATTAAACTTTTTAACTTTGTTTACAACATGTTTTCAGGAGTTTAATAGACTGTGGTATGATTGAAGTCAGTTTTAGTTTAATTTCAGTCATTTAGTTTAGGTGTGTGTGTATGTGTGCATGCGTGCACGTGGTTGTGGTTGTGTGTTCTTGCTGCTTACATAGAAAACACAATCCAGTTAGCAAGTTTTATGACAAGCAATGAAATGTTATCATCACCAGGAGGAAATGATGAGCAAAACTATTAAAATAAGACTAAAGTTTCTGTTTGTGTGTGCGCGTGTGTGTTGTACTAACTTTGGCATCGTGCCGGGGTTGTTTGGGAAATCATATTGTGACTGTTCCTCTGATGCACCTGATGCACCTGCAATTACAGCACCAACTATTTGCCTTTGTTATAACTTTGTCAGCTTCCTCCTTCCATTTTACACGCTTGTAAAAGCTTGTTTTTTACCTGTTAATTGGCAATTTAGCTTAATATGACAGTTTTCTTTTTAACTATGATGTGGTTGCTTCAAAGAGAGAATCCCTTTTCATGTGGCACTGCACTTTATTATTGTAGTTAAATGCTCCGAAACAGCAGTAAGAACTGCACGTGTTTCCGCCCTCTCGTTTTGAAACTCATTTTATGTCGGTCCTTTCGAAACCATGCTAACATTCAGAAAAGCTGAACTCGTGTCAGTTTTGCAGATGTTACTCGGCCTGTTATTGATTCAGCCATATTAATTGATCGATATAGCAGTTTGCCCTCAAATATTAACTAATTATACACTGCATATCTGAATATTATTGGCTTGCCAAAGTGACATTTATCATGTATTATTAGCATATGTTTGTTTCGTGGTCTGTCAGTCAGGACACCAAGTCGTTTCATTTTGTGATACTTGGTGGATTCGGTGTACATCCCCCAGAGTGCTCGCCTACGGCCAAACCCGTCGGCATGGCGAGAAGGATGAAGCCTGTCACCTTTTAGTGTGCGGCGAAGGTGAAATGACATTTGAGCGCCGTGCCAAATGTGAGTGCACTCTCCAGTCATGCGCTGCTGTCAGGAGTGATGACTGTTATTTCAGCTGCCTGTCCAAAGAGGGGTTCCGATGGCTCACCCCCTCTGCTGCGTTAAGGGAGTCAGGATAGGGGCTCTGCGTTTGGCCTTGCTTGGCAAATCTGATTAGAGGGGCTGTAATAACTGGCTGTGTGAGAGAAAGCACTATAGTGTATGAGGAGAGGACAGAGCAAACACACCAGCCCCCCCTTTACCCTTTCTTTCCTGCTCTCTCTTCAAAACAACATGAAAGTGTATTATACAGTATCATGCTGTCACCTTGGGATGTGATGGGGAATAGAATGGACTACTCAATAGACCGCTAAATTAACTTACTTTAATTTTAGAGACCATGCAACTCACAGAGGCAGAAAGACACACACACACACAAACACACACACATCCATTACTTAATATGTTATATGGTTCCTGCTTCAAAATGAGATGTCCACCCTCTGAAAAGGTGACAGATGTTATTTGAGAATGTTCGCTGATGCACCACATAAATAGAAATGGCTGTATGTCTCTAAATACACATGAATCATCCAGGTGCAGCTAACTCAGTAGAGATGGATCCAGTCTCCCCTTATGCCTCATAGGTTTTCAAAGGTATTTATCTTCATCATTTCCATATTTAAATCCTAATCCTCTGTCTGCATACATAGTTAAAAATCATCCAAAAATATGGTGTCAAAACAACAAAGAAATAAAGGAAAATGGTTTACGAAATGGAACATTTATTTTTACTATCAGTAATTACATACTTTATTATGATTATCGCTGCGTTCTTTAAACTTTTTTTTTTCATTTGCAAGTGGGTTTAAATTGCTAAATAATTGCAAAATGATTGCAAAGTAACATTAAAAGGCTGCAAAATGCCTTTAAAATGAAAGAAAATATTATAAATGTAATCATTTTTGACTATAATGTTCGTCATTGGGCTTGAGTCACAAAGTAGCAAGCGACCACACTGTTTTTATCAAGCAAATGTCCCTTTAGTTTTAGTTTGTGTTTAAGTTTTAATTATAGTGTTCCTATCAGGTCCATTATTGTAATTGTTTTGAACAGCACAGTGTCTCTGTAAAAGCCCAAACCTTTTCACCAAACTGACTCACACATGGTGAGAAACATGAGAGCATTAGGGCTGAGAGTGCTTTCCGGAGCTGCTGTATGTAAACAGTCATGTGTGTGTGAAACATCTGTTTTCCACTTTATTTTCAGGCAGGGTCTTGAGGCAACAGCAAGAGAGATAAAGAGTGGTGTTCCTAATAATTTTTTATCGCGATATATGAGAGAACTCAGCAGAAATAAAGTCATGGACTTAAATGTACTTTCATACCAAGTAGGGGTATTTGAGACAGCGCTCCTTTTATAATGTAGAGGATTAAATCCACCTTTTTTATAGTTTAGGCTCTTTATTCGCCCTGCTTAATCTATATAAGTCAACCTTCAAGTCTTGAAATCAATCAGTAAGTCATGAGAATGACTGACTAGGAACAAGTACAAGGCTCCGCTCAGTTTCTACATAATGTCACTGTCATTAAGCTTTGTTTTATGTTAGTGTTGTTTTCTCATCTAATAGACCACAGACACACAAACAAAAGGCACAGACATACATGATGAGCCCCTTTTGGATGTGGTTAAAGGTATAGTTCACCATTTTTGGGGGACACGCTTATTTCCTCCCTTGCGGAGACTAAAGTCTGATATCCATTTCAAGTAAAAATAGTAAATATGTAGTCATGTAGCTTAGCTTAGCATAGAGACTGGAAAAGGCTGTAACAGCTGCAGATGTTAACATTATACATTGTCACAATCTCTCTTCATGTTCCAGTTGGTAGTTCAAGATTTCAATTTGTTATTTTGAAAATTAAATTTATATTTAGATGTCCTTTTAACATTAAACTGTGCCTTGAGTAATTTACAACTTTGAATTTCCTCTTTTCATTGTCATTCCGGGCAAAATCACCCTTTGAGCAAGAGAGACCAAGGAGCTGTGGAAATAATTGGGAACCACCACCATGTCCGCTGCTCTTTTAACCTCAGTCTTTATCTCTCACTTTCATATTACTCCCGCTCCCTGTTTGTTACTCTCTCAACCTCACTAACTCTCCTCTGTCTATCCACTTCCTGTCCTTTCACATCCTCTGCCTTTCCCCCTTAGTTAGTAGCCTGGGGCTTTTACTTCAATTTGATCTTTCACTTTCATCACAAGTACATTTATCAAGCCTCAGTTCATTGTCCTATAAATATTCCACACCAGTTTAGCTGACATGCTGAATCATTTTCTCTGCTCACCATGTGTTGGTTTTTGCAACCAAGCACTGCTTTTTTTGTTTGTTTGTTTGTGTTTTCCTTTTAGAAATAGCACACACCTTTTCTGTAAAGTGTTAGATTTCCGTATGGCTTAGAATAATCACCCCCCACTTGTGGTCTCTGGGCCAAATGAAAGAATAAATGGTTGACAGCCAAACTGGATATTACACATGTTGGATTGAAAGGGGCTGAAACAGCTTTTATTCTTCATAAAAGATTAATTATATTGCCTTCAAGGTAATTCTTTTTTTCCTGGCCTAACCTCTGTTCTCAAGTTATATCTTCAGTTGACATTTGGCATTACCGCCCTGACATTATGGCTTTGTTTGAATGATGGGCTTGCAGGACTCCCATTAATATTAACTTCAATGTCCCGCTTGTTAGCTTTGTCCTTTCTTTTTGAAAATATTCCTGGTTGTTTCAATTGAGCCTTAGATTAGGAATGCTTAGCACTGACATACGGATCTAAAAAGAGGTCCACCCTGGAGGAGGTTTTACTACTTATTTTACATCCCAGTGTGCCGATCTGTGTATCTAACAACCTCTATCGACCCCAGCACTGCAACGAGGAAAGAAAAGCTGTGCATCTTAGGGTAACATTTTAACATCTGTAAACAAACACTTCTTCTGCCTTCCCACCACATTACTAAAATCACATTTGACCATGAGACTGTTTTATAAATACACCCCCCCCCCCCCCCAAGAGTGTTTGAGTCACTGAATCAGCATATAACATCTGCTTCGGTTGGCTGCCAGCCAGCCTAGGCTGAGGAGAATGCACGCTTGAGTGTCCCTCCTTCTCTTGTAGTCCGCAAGTGTCCTGTCACGACAGCGCCCTCTCCGGCTCATTTCCCTCCCCCGATCTCCAAGCCGAGCTACCCCCTCAGGCCCCCTCGGTTTGCCAGCAGCCCGCCAAGCCATCCGGGGGTCACACACACAGTCACGGCTAATGTGACACAGCCAGATGCTCATCAATGCCCAACCAGCCGCTCACCAGCTGTGATTGGATGTAAGGGGTCGCCCAGCCTTGCCCGCAGGGGCCCCCGGGGTGGATGATCCGTATCCCCTACACAGATAAGTGAGCTGAACTGCGTTTCTAACTTTGAAGCCGCATCATGTACTGAACGGCTGATCAGAAGTTTATTTTATTAGCCAGGTACAGAAAAGTTTATCCGTGTGATCTGTCCTTGCCACGTGGAAGTAGATCAGTGGAGACAGAAGATATGAGAGGGACTGGGGACTAAAAGGAAAGGTCAGCTCTCTGCAAGCATCAGAAAAACAGCGGGAAAGTGAAAGGATAAAATCTTAAATGAGCAGTGGTCTTTCAAAGGGATCCATTATTTTATTTCATTTTTTTTCTGCCTTTTCAGCCTGTTCACCTTTACATGGTATTATGCTCTCAGACATTATCTATTTTGAAGTAGTTTTTTTTTTTGTTGTTTTTTAAATTAATTAATTAATTTTATTTCATTTTTAATATTTTATCTCAATAAAAGCTACTTCTATCATATTATGAACGTGTGGTCAGCATAGAGGCGTGAGTTCAGCTGGAGTCGACTCTTTGTCACACACGAAAATGTAGAAGCAAACTGCGTTTTCATATACAGATAAGCAGTTACGGTATTTCGATTTGAAGCATGTTGACTGAGGAGTTTGAGGTCAACTTAAAGACACAATACAATACTCTATTTAAATCTCTAATTTAACACTTTTTGGCTCTCTTCTTTTGAGTTCAATTAACTCTGATCAGTATGCAGCTAAACACCAACTCAGAGGGTGCGTGATGAAAGTTAGTCATCTTCAGTGGTAGAAAATGTACTACTGAATTTTAGGCTATAATAACATCTATTATTATTATTATTAGAGTTAATTGTCATTAACTGTGATCATATGTGTCATTACTCATGTTAACATCTTGAGCGACAAGCTTGCAAACATTTTTCACAGTGAGTGACTTTAAAATACCTGATGCCTTATGTGGCATGCACTTTAAAATTGTCTCTAATGTGCCAAAATTTTCAAACTGTTGCACTTAAGATTTCATGTGTATTTATAAGCGCACTGACATTTACTTCAATTAGTGACTTTCAGATACACACAAGGTCTCTGTACTACAGATCACCAGACCCTAATAAGTGAGCCAAATTTAATCAAACAGTTAAGTCACATGCACAAACCATCATGGAAAAAAGATACTAGTCCTCACTTTTTAGGGTGTTTTATGAGTTAGCTCGTTGCTTGTAATGTCTGTTTTTTGACCCTGTTGGTTTGAGTTGTGTCCTTTTAAAGTTGCAGACCTAGAAATTACATTTGTTAGGATTTCTCTTTGGACGGTGGCAAACACTGTGGAAGACAATAGTCAGACAAACAACCCCAGCTGCATAGGATGCCACTCTCAAAACAATCAGCCACAACAAAAGCCAGAGAAAGGCCCCTCACCAGCACTAATTGTTAATAAGGGGTTTTGGCATAATTGATTTTTCATTCATTCAGTTCCCAATTTGCGCCTGTTGCAATGGTGTTTGTGTCCCTCGGGTCTAATCTAACATTTCTGTTTGAACCTGCAAATGCTTTTGCAACAAACAGCCCCGAGGAGGGAGGCGGGGGATTCTTGGGCTCGAAGTTGCTCTGGAACCTGAGCAAACCAGATGCATTTCATATGGAAATGTCAGAGTGCCTCTGAGACATTGCTCATAGTGGGGATGAAAATGTCGACTGTGGTGTAGTCTCACCATGTCTGTGTGTACATCTGCACCGATTCGGTTGTCACTCTGCAGCCGCATAGTTCCCATTTTAAATTAAATGATTCTACAGGTAGGTCATTTAATTTAGGCTGAGGTTAGTTAGCGACAGCATTTGGTATCAGCTGCTGGGGGTTGCTGCAAATTTTAAAAGCCCATGATGCGCATAATTTGTGCTTATCAGCTGCTTGTTCTAATGTTTTATCTTAATGGTGTGCAGCTGGAAAATGCAGGTTCGCATTAATGAGCTTTTACAAACATGGGCGTTGAATAGTGTGAAATAATTGAATACAAAAGCACATTTAGAGTCAGTGAAGAAAATAATAGTCCCAGTTATGATCAGGTTGACATCTCTGTGAGCTCACAGGACACATTACATGGTAGCTTCATAAGCTTTAAATGAAAGAGTTTGCATCCTTTGAGTTCAGTTGTGTCAAATTTAAAACCACTTGTAATTAAATCAGATATACCAGCTATTGTTAATTTGCTTGCTGACAACTTCTGTGTTTATTCCTCCTTTAACAGTGGTGGTTTGGATGGAAGAAAATAGGTTGTCTTATTTTGTTATTTTCCCCCTCTTTTTTGGGGGGGGGGTAGTCTGAGGTAGGCAGCAGCAAAGGTTTTCTTGAGGGCCCGGGTGTAATGGGCGCTAGATGCTTCTTTAAATCTGTGTTGAATTGTGCTTGAGCTCTTTGATAGTGCAATGGGAGATAAGGCAGTGCAACTTATCTTGGGGCTGCCACACAAACAAGCACGGCCGTACATATGCATCGATAAGCAGGCCTGCTTTCAGTCCTATCTACCCCTTGCTCTGGTTTATCTCAGCATCACATGAATGGGTTACTCTAAAAAATATTGCTCTAACCGGTTATTGTTCCCAAGATTTTGGATATTTTTATCCCACTTTATAGACTGTTTTTTTCACATCTGTTAATTGAGATTAACATTGTAGGGATATACCAAACATGGTAGAATACAAAGCGAGGTTGTATAAGTGAATACTTTCCCTTAGCTGTATGAGGTCACTGCCCTTCAGAGGGATTTTCTTTTTTGTTAGAAGAAACCTTCTTAATTCACACTCCATTGTGGAGGCAGTGTACTATGTTGGAAGCAGAATGAAGCACATTTTGATGTTTTGGTATATATCATTGACCTATAGATGCACTGCAATTGAATCGCTTAAATCATGTGGGGAATAATCCATCTGAATCATGCCCTGCAAGTACAATAAATGCTAATTATTATTCCAATTATCACGCCATCAGGTAATTTAATTGGATCCTGAAGTAAATAGGAATGTTAAAAGTGCCATAAATGAAGTGAGCATTCTGCATTGCAGTACCGCTTTTGATCACTTTGGTGATAATTATGACATGGGATATTATGAGGCTATACATTAGGAAGTCAAATGATGTCGTAAAGAGCAACGAAGTCCGTGTACAGAGGAGGCCTGGGTTTATGGGTTGACTAATCATTGGACATTGGACCTGGACCTTTTCCTGTTTCCAACCAATAGTCAACTTGTTTTTTTACCCATGGACGCAATTGTGCCGTAACCTAAACAAAATCTTTGTCATTGTCACCATGACAACAAGGTCTTCTAAACTTAACAAATTCATTCAAACCCAAAGCACAGCATGTCCCTAACTTTAACAAAGTGTTTATTTCAACCCAAGCCCCTACCTTTCCCTAAACCAAACCAAGTTGTTTTTGTGCTTAAACCTGATCAAACTTTAACCATAGTGTTGTCACATCATAAAAGAGATTCATTTTCCATCAGTGATTTCTAACAATTTGGGAGGCACAGATGAATGCGTTGTCCTGCTGATAGGGGTGTCAGATCAGAAAATACATGTCTTGCCAAATAGGGCATGGACCAACAGCATATTTTGTCATATGATTTGGAGGACTCTTTTAGGGTTGAATTTCAGCCTAAAAACAGCTGGGAATGTAGTGTTTTTACCCAGGTTTCAAAACAACTGACTTAGGATTTAATAAATGGGAGTTTGCTCTGGTGGGGGTCACATAAAACCTAAACAGTACAGAAATCTCAGGACATCATATAACCAAAGACATAAAACACTGTGAAAAACAGAAAGTGACCTGGTCTAACAATAAATAGCTGCTTAAATACCAGAGTAATAAAACAAGGACACCCATAGGGATGCTCTCAGCACCATAAACCAAACAGAGTATGTATCATTGTGTACATGCAATACTAACAACACCTCTGGATTTATCACCGTTGAATTAAGGCCATTTAAATGTATCATGCAGCTGAGCACCACTTCTTGGCAAAATGCCGTCAGTTTCTGCAGGATCTGTGGATAGTGATTGCTCAGATAGCTAGAGCAGTTTATGTCACATAGCCCACGTGTGTCAGGTTCTCATATCTCATCTTCTCAGTTTTCAACTTTGTCATAGTAACTACCTGTGCGCATGGAAGAAAGGTACTCTGGGTGTCTGAATG
This sequence comes from Istiophorus platypterus, assembly GCA_016859345.1. Taxonomy (NCBI): domain Eukaryota; kingdom Metazoa; phylum Chordata; class Actinopteri; order Istiophoriformes; family Istiophoridae; genus Istiophorus; species Istiophorus platypterus. Next base: position 8,790,204 of record CM029131.1, on the reverse strand, counting down.
TGGGTCTGCAGCAGTTGTTAGTTTTAAAATCGCTGCCTTTTACTCCCCTTTAATTTGACTTTCTCCAGTGTCTAATTGCACAGATGATCTATACAAATAGCCTTTTTTTTTCACAGAGCCAGAATCTGTCTGTTTTGATAGAGACGGGAAAATGCATCATACATGCCTGACGGCAGAAATTCAGTAGTGCTTCGGTTAACACTGGGAACACAAACTGTTTGCAATAATGAATGTATTTTGGGGAAATCAAAGACGGGTCAAAGTGCAAGTGATTTCCCTTTTAAGGCAAGCGCTGTTGCAAATTAATGAATAACCAAAACAAAAGGTGCTTAATCCACCCCTCTTCCTACCTCTGAAGATAAAAGACTAACAATAAACAGACATATTTTCAGGTGCTTTTTATTCTCCTGGGAGCTTGTTACCCATTGCACCCTGTAAGATGGAGGTCAACAACCAGTTTTGGAAAAAAGGGAAACCCTGTGGTGAGCTCATTTTGCCAAACCTCCCAACATGATCTCCACTATCCTTGCTTGCCTTTCTTCACCAGCCTGCTCTGATAAACAAAACAAAAGTCTCACTGGGTAAAACAGATCCCCGTTACCAGTCAGTTCGCCACACTTTACCTTGTCATTTGTGTTTAATTAGATGATTAATTCATAGGATTCAAACAAAAAGCACATAATTAAATGAAGAAAACTGACAGACCATCTGATTCATTTATCATAGGGGCACTGAGGCAGCCTATGACAGTCAGTGCTGTATGTAAATGAAGGAAAAGACTTACCTTGAGTCAATAACAACCTTTGGGAGATCCCTCTTTTTTTCCTACAAGGCACCTTAATAATACATGTTGGCACTTTATCTGAGACAGGATATCTGCCAGTTTTAGGTTGTTTTTGTTCTTTTTCTTATTGTTAATTAACAAATTTTAAGTCCATTGCACTAAATCAAATTTTTTTTAATTAAACTTTTGGGCAATGTACTATACATGTAGTAACTGCTATTAAGTGCTGTACTTTGTAGCCCAATAGGGGGGAGGGCATGCAAATAAAGTTATAATCACTTAGATTTTCATTACAGCAAACCCCAGTTTTAATACTGTTTATAGCTGACATTTTTCAGCAACAGAAATTAATGTATTTTCATTCTGTAATTGCCTCTTTATATTGTAGTTTTTATTGTTACCAGAGAAATTCAGCTTAACTGCCCAGGATTTAGTAAAGGATAAAGTTTGACCAAAAACGGTCTTATAATCCATATGTGACATTTCATTTTTTTCACATTATAACATACTTAGGTTACATGATAGCAAGTTAACCTTCTCTATGATGAAAAACTCCATCTACTGATAGGTCTTTAGATTTGGCTGAGAGCAAAATGTCTTGTTAAAAAGGGTTTCATTGCAAGTTTATTTACAAGAAATAACACACACATGCCCACTGGATATGGTACAAAAGTCAAAGGCTGCTTTCATACATGGTTCAGACATATTTTGGTGTTTTTGCCCGGCTTGGTTAATTTACAGAAGGCTGCTATGAAAGCTGTCAAGCAGACGCTGTTTCAATCATGTGAAAGTAAAATGTACAAACCACAGTACTGTTGAAAGCAATTTTTGATTGTTGCAACTATTAGATGGGATTTAACTTTTAAATTAAACTGTAAAATCCCATCCTCTTATTGTGAGTTGCCAAGAAGGCAGTTGGAATAAGCCGGGATTATATTAATTCAAGATCATTTTCGTGTTAACACGTGTGTGTGTGTGTGTCGCTGCCAGAGTGTGGGTGCATCTACTTTTTCCTGATCATTCAGGAAGTGAAACTTAAGACAGAGGTGTGTTGAGCTTTTGTCTCACTCTGTCTATTTTGGCAGTTTTTTTGTCATTAAAAAGTGAGTAAAACAATGCCACCAAACAACACCGGGCTCAGTACGTCAGACATCATTGTTGACTGTCTTCCTTCTTGAAACACTGTAACATACAATATCTTTGTATGCTGTAGACAGAGGCACCAGTTGCTCTTCTTCCGTTCTGTCGCGCCTCAAAGCTCTTTGAACGGAACCGTGGGGCCTGTATTATTAAGAAGCACTGCCTGTTACTACCAGTAACCACAGATGTCTCTCGGCAAGCGTGGAAAACCGTAGAATCTTATCCATGACTTTAAATGGCAGCTTAGAAAATCCAGTTTTTATTTCAGTTATTACTCATTACCTCTTTATGTGGTGAGGGATGTTACCAGACCGGCTGAGGAAAGAGAGTGTTTTTTCTTACTAACGTCAACTCGGCATGTACAAGACGTTCTCTGCTTGCAGTGGAGAGAATATAAAATGAATTGTCCCCAGCATACTGTAGGATTTCGTGCTGAGTGAAGCTCTAGCTGCAATACCCAAAAATACAGAGTAATTTGTCATAATATTTACAAAAAAATACTTTCTGAAGTGAACTTGAGTTTCAGATTGTGAAATTTTCAATAGTTGGTGACAAATTTTGTGATTTCAAAAATGTTATTTCCAGCATTCATTCGTTTTAGTTCTCTCAAAGTCACATAGGAAAATTCACTTGCCTAATATTCAAAGCCGTGTTGTTGTTTCTCTATTTCAATAAGCTCCATTCAGGTTTAAAAATTCAAGTCGAGTCAAAAACGCTTTGTCAAATTCAGAGGCTAAAATAGAAGAACACTCAGACCTTAACATCCAAGTGAACCAACTGATCCTGACTGAATACAGTGGTATTTAAATTTCAACACTAAATAATAAGTAGTGATTAGATTACAAAGTTTGCTAATTCAAATTGTTGTTTCTGATAATAAACCACAAGAACAGTGATTTGCAGTTGATTTATAATTTTTCTTCTCAAACAACCTTGTTTAGAAGTTAGTCTGATTTAACCCAAATAGAATAAACACTGACAGTCGATGACAGTGATTCCTTTTATAATTACAGAGGCGAATTGTCTTGATGCGGAGGCTAGAGTGAGTTCGTCCTGAGTGGATGACGCAGAGTCACACAGCCAGATATTGAAGTGTTGTTGACTAACTCAGGGTTGGAGATTTGATTTTCTGATGCATTATTCACCACTGGAAAAATTTCCGTATTCTATTCAGAATGATTCAGTCTTTCTTTCTGCAAGCTGCTTGAAGCTATATGGAGGCTATAGGAACCGAGGTATATTAAATGTATCTGTAAGCATATGTGGAGTGCACTTGATGATACGATAACATAATTAATCTTTAAGAGGGACATGAAAATAATGTAGGAACCTCAAGATGTAGTTAAAGCGAAAAGAAAAAAAAAAAACATGCATATGGTTGCCAGGTGAC
>CM029131.1:8711890-8781890 GCA_016859345.1 Istiophorus platypterus | reverse complement strand
AACAAAACACACTGTAGCGCTGTGGGTAGCGATAGTTATCAATATTGTCCGCTCTAAGATTTAAGCATCTTAATTCTCTTCAAAGCCAGAAGTAGTGGATCTAAAATACAACAGAGCGCTAAGTGAGTCCCGGGATCGCCCTCCTTCTGGTGCCAGATGGCAACGCTAAATTACATGTGAAACAGGAAAATGAAATGCAAAGTTAATGATATCAATTCTGGCAGCTTCAGAACATGAGCTGGGCTATGAGATTTGATAAGGATTAAATTAATTTTGCTTCGAGTTCTAATTATTATATTGGTTTTTTAAAAAAAGGGGGCTGTGATTACATTCCAATACAAGCAAAAAAAACCATTTTCTAATCAGTCGCTATGGTTTGTTTTGCACTTTGATTTGATCCCATTTGAGAGAGCTTTTCTTTTTTTTTTTTTTTTTTAAGTTTTTTTTTTTGAGGCACCATCCTCACAGGCTGAAAAGAAAAGGCTTAGAAAATCTGTAATCAAAGATAATAATGTTTCTCGTGGGGAAGTGAACCTTGTTTATTCAGTTTCAAACTCCTCAGGCACCTATAAATTATAGATAGAAGGTTCTTTAGTGTTGTGATTTAATTATTAGTGTTTTCATAATCATGCCAACGTGCTGTAATCCTTTAGCAAACTCGTAACAAATAGAGGTGGTGTTTATTTCAGTGAGCTCCTCAACTTGCCTTCTCTTATTACTTGTGCCTTGGTAATTCCTTATCGCTGTATCAGGCTGGCAGGCTCTGTTCATTTTATTGGATTTCTTCTGTAATTGTTATCACATCTCATCCAACAACATCTGTGTGTTGCATGTGGGAACTGGATTGTTGTGATAATTGTCGGCCTTGTCTGTCATCCCCCCCCCCCCCCACCACCCACACACACACACTTTCTGATTATTGGGTGCGTTTTTGTCTTACGTTGCAATATTGAATGACCCAATATCAGAGTTTAGAATCGGGAGATAATCACTGCATTGTAGACTTGAATCTTGCAATATAAACCAAATTTACAGTGAGAAAACTGTTTAACCATTATTACTGTTTGTTTTTCTTTTGGTTGACATGAGCGAAGGTTTATTGTTCATACCACGAGAACAGAGAGTGTACCTTGTCCCACCTCATCATCTCAGATGTCATGTCAGTGTGGAGAACGACTCTAAAGGGAATCAATTAGAAATAGTAGGAGAGAAGACTTTGATACTAAGTAGGAAGATGTTTTTAGGGATGTGAGAGCATTTCAGCCAGGGGCGTTAATGTAGAATCAAAAGATTCAGCCATGAGCCAGCAAATTCCTCCAGCTGTTGAAGGAGCAGCACAGAAATGAGTATTGTTTTTGTTTGATTGATTTTTTTTTTTAGGGGGGGGGGGGTGCAAAGATTTCCTCTCAAAGAACATTGGTATAATTTGAATAATTTTTTAAACTGAATTCCCCATCCTTTATTCTAATTTACATTTAGCTGCCTAACAGCCTAAACCAACATGCTGCCTTCCTGGAAACTAACATCCCCATTCGCTATTTAAATCAAGTCTTCTAAGATTTATTTTTTAGGGGGGGTGGGGGGTTGATTTGTGAAAAAAATATATATCCAAGGTTTTGCATTGGGGAGTAATGACAGTTGACAACAGGCACTGTGAAATTGATAGCAACGGAAAAACCTAACTGGCACCCAATGGTTTGGCCTCCCTCATGTAAGTCATATTATTAGCCAGTTCAATGGACTGGTTAATGACATAGTGGTCTATTACACTCATGTCTGTAAACACAGTTACGTGTTGCTGGTGCCAGAAATCTGCCCATCACAAGTTTGCCTTTATGACGGGAGTCTCCTTAAAAAGCCACGAGTACGTTTCCAGATATAAAAGTAAAAAATAAACACACCTTTTCAATAAGCTCCCATATATAAATGTCAGAGGACTTCATGAATTCAAAACAAATTTGTAAGTGCGTTTGCATCTGGAGATTCCATATTCTTAACTCTGTTCATAGTACAGACATGGGAATATCATACACTATAACTGAACATGCTGATATTGGACTGATTTATTAGGCTTTTCTGGTCAGTTATAGCAAAGTATTTCCGTTAAATGTGGTTTAGGGTATTCAAAACAGAGAAAAACAGGTTCGCCATCAATTGTCATGTATATGTGACAAATTAACAGTACTTAGTTATTTAAAAAAAAACAAACAAAAAAAACCCTCAGCAAACCATCATTAGGTTCCTAAACGCTTCATTTACAATGTTGTTACATATGTTGATATAATATTAAAATTTCATTTCATTTCTGAAAAATTGATATATAACCTGTATGGTTAGGCAAAGAAAGTACTCTAATAAGTTTGTATCTGATATTTCAAGTCGATCTATTTCATAATACATTTCCATTTATACCCTGTAATTTATGCTTGAGATTCACTCAGTGATATGAAACGAGTTTTCATTTATCCCTTTGAGAGGATGTGTTTTTCCTCCAGTGCCCAAAAAAATCACCAGGAAATAGTTTTTAAAAGCAAATTTCCAACAAGTTCTCCCAAAGGGAACATCTTTCCCAGAGCATTTTGGTGTAAATGTCTTTGTAAAGACTATTTTCATGGCACTTTCGCTTTATTACACAGTTCTCAATAAAAAAGAGGCTCGAAAGTGGGAAAGTAACGAGCAATAAAGGTTAAGGCTGGTTTTAAAGTCAGAAAACCGCTTGTACGTGGGAACTGCATTTACCAGCTGAGAGACAGGACTGTCCTGAAGTTAACCTTTTAGAGAAATGGTTACACCTATGTGTATGTTTTTATGAAATCTTACAGAGCAATGGCCTCATGTACCATCCCATAAGTCAAATTAATAAATTCTTACTCAGTGATATTCCTTCTAAATGCTGACTTAACATTAAATTTTCACCTGCTGTAAATTTACAGTATATTTTATTGTGGTTTGCTTGCAATTTACAGTATGTTTGGCCATCTTAAAAAATTGTGTCTCTCACAATGGAGGTGATCTGTCACCTCTGCCTCGTTTTTAATCCCAGGTGACTGAAACATCTGTCAGGATGACTGAATGTCGATAGAGCAGCACAGCAGGGAGAAAGGAAGTGGAGGCAGAGGGAAGGAGGGGGATGCAGATCCAGCAAGGAGTGATGGCATTGAGACGGCCAGAATCTCATCTAGATATTATGAGTATCACTCAACAGCAAGCATAGGTGTGTGTGTGAGATAGAAGAATATGCAGAAACTTCATGAAACATATAAATAGTTGCTCATTTTTCCACTTGATGGATGCTTTTATCCATAATGATATCACGGCAGCATGTATTACACTGGCACCTACCAACCTCAGGGAGATAGTGACATTCTTTTTCCACTGATAGTATGTGGGTATGTATATAGGATCAACAGATGGTCTGCTGGAAGATGTGTCACGCATGAAAACAACAGTACCCCATGGTGTGTTTGAGGGCAGCTGTACAAGAGGCGCTCAGGAAAGTCTCCATTTTTTAACAGACAAGAGTATCAGAAATTCATGAAGCCTAATTAAACGAGTACAGCCTGTGTTCAGTCCCACAGCACATATCGTAATAATGACATGTAGACCCTAATTAATTTTCAGTTTATTGGAATATGATTTCAGCTCTGAGGCTCTACTTCATCAGCTGCCCTCCTCTCTGGTTTGGTGAATGCAACAACAGCTGCCCAGCTTCATGGTTGTTGTTAAAGAACTTTGTGTAACAATTTCCTCTAAAATTTCCCTCTATATTTCTATGCGCAGGGATTTTTTATTTTTTTTAATATCCTGAAATGCAGTTTGTGAAACTCAAGCTTTGTGGGTTTTAAGTACTCAACTTCACTTTTATATCACTGCTACTTTTCCATAGACTTGTCCAGCCTAGTATTTCTAAGAATTATATTTATAATGGATGATTACATTATGCTGTGCTACCTGTGCTGAAGCAAGAAGTTGGGTGACCTTTGCAGTATATACTGAGGCAGGAAGGAAGTTCATGGAGGGTCCCAGTGGTGGGTGCTTGTGTGGCGCATTGTGGACAACTGTAACCAAGATCTCTCCTCAACCTTAAAGCTGCCCTGTGCAGTTCTCCTGTAAACAAAAAAAATTTATGTTTGTGCACTATGCTGCATTTGTCTGTTTGGCTGCCTCACCTCAACCGCATCATATTTTTTTAACTTGCCAAAACTATGACATTTCCCTAACCTTTAGAGCAACTTAATTATAGTAGAAATGATTGCATGTTTAAGATTTCAAGGGGACCCCTCAGGGAAACTGTGATAGGGCCCCTAAAAGGCTGAGGCCGGCCCTGGTTACAGCTGCCACATGACACATAGCTGTGTATCATTTAAAGTAACAAATAACTTTAGGTGGCTTTTCTGCATGTAGTAATTTATGGGGTGACATGTATTTCAGGGAAATATAACTTTATAACATTAATATAGTATGAAAAACTAAAAAGCTTGTAAAACAAATAACAAATGACCACCAGTCCATTAGCATAATTACAATGATAAATCATATTTGTAACGGCGCTGTAAAAGCCTGTAAACCTGAGGTATGGTCCTCCCATCTGCTCAATACAAACTGTGCTGGAGGCTTTTAGATTTGTCACAAATTAACACTCACAACCTGTGGTGCATCTGACTGGTATGTCTTCATACTCTAAATTCCTCTGGTCAGACTGCCCAATGTAAATGTCATGAAACCAATTTTCTTGTCCAGAGAGAGGACGTTAAAAATTCAAATTACACTCCCCGACATTGCCACAACCTGCTCCATCTCCAACCGCTTGCATAACTGATTAATAGCAGTAATTGCTAATACATAATGGATAATAGTGGTAAAATCATAATTAGCAATAAGGAGGCGTTCAGCAGTTTTCTCTTTCAACTGTCCGGTACAAAGGACAGACTGAAGATGGAAAAAAATTAGAGCACCTGTAATGTCACATTTATTAAGAAAAAATGTCATTTAAAGGTTATTCTCTGGTTAATAGTTTCTTAACTTACCTTTGCAGTAAAATCATTTGTGTTAACTTCTGTTAACACAAATGATATAGATACTGTAATATAGAAAAGAAAGCACAAGTCCTTGAACAATATCTCTAAACTAATGAAATTGTTAAAGAAAAAAGCTGGAAGGTATTTTTAATACAGTCTCCCAAAAAAAAAAAAAAGAATGGAAAATAAATGTCATTGACATTTACAGAAACTGCATTAACCCTCAGTATTTTAAACTCACTGCATGATCCAACTCTTTTAGCACTAATTTGTGTATAAATTGCATAATTTATATGGGAGTGATTTGTACATGCTGTCTGCATGGGTCAGATCTTAGTGTTTACAAGGTTTTTGAGAGATTTCAATAAGGAAACGGGTTTGGGATCGTGTAGTTTAGGTCAAGGGTTTGAAAGACTGGGGGGTTTTGAGGGTTAAAACATCGAGGAAAAAAAAGCGGCGACTCTCTTGTTTTGGTTTTAAGTCGCCTTCCCAAACAAGCCCCAGCAAACTGGAGCAGCAGTGTCATCCAAGCCTTATTAGCAATCCAAACATACTGCTGCTCACTGCCCCGTGCACCTTATAAAAGTTGTTAAAAATCCCAATAAAGGTGGGAGGAAATGCTGCTTGGATGCTTAAGTGGCCGGCCTGGACAGCCACCTGCATCTATTCCTGTCTCCTTTGCTTAATTAAGATACAGATATCGGTTAATGAGAGCGGACGCCGTTAATGAGTGATGCTAAATCCAATGGGTCACAGTTGGCAGTGCCACATGTGCCGCTTTTGATCGTGCTGGCTAGTGACTCCAAGCCTCTGGAATTATACAGAAATGATACTGAGCCCGGGCTATTTACTTAATAATTTATTTATTCAGTGTTTGTCATGTTTCATTTTCCTCTTGTGCTTTTTTAAAAAAAATCTTTTTATATTTAGTCAGATTTCTGGTGGTATGTGGCTTAAATCAAATCTTTTTAGTTTAAGAATATTTAGAATCTTTTTTTTTTTTTTTTCCGTCAAAACTCCTCTACCAAACAAGAGCAGGCGAGCAGCTTCATATGACAGGATAGAAAAACTAATTTCACCTTTCACACACAACATTGGAATTAAATGACTTTTCCTTTTTAAAGCACAGCACTTTTTCTGCCTCCCCCTCTCTCCACTGTGTATTACTTTTTTCATGGAAAACAGTAAAATTGATGTAAGTTTTACATTAAATTGACTGTGAATATACGTGTGAGCGCCTGCAGCCTAGCCCTGCTGAGTCCGAGGTAGGTAAATGAGGAATTAATTTATACGAAGGTGGAAAAAAGGCCGTTGAGCCCATGTTTGCATGCATTTCTGCTTTCCAGCGACTTCCATACTGAACTAAACTGTTAGATGGCATCATGAATCACATGGCATCCTCTGAATCACACACACAACTCCCACTATGCTGGAGAGTTCTGGCTAATCCAAGACCTTCATAAAGCATGTGTTGGGCCTTAGCGACACATCTGTCATTCTGACGTCCGCTAGCATGGTCTGGACTGTTGGTTTCTAATCCATCTGTGCTCTGCAGAGACAGTCTGCTGCCAACTGGATCTTTGCTAAGCCTTTGGAGAAGCTGACTGAACGGCAACTCCTGCCAACTTGCTGAAAGTTTTTATTTATATCGTACCGTTTATTTGACCGTTTCCTGATTTTATTTTTTCTCCTATCTCCTGTTTTTTGGGTTTTTTTTTTTTTTTTTAACACTTGCCTGGTTAAGTGAATATGTTGACAAATGTTTTCTCCGATGAATCAGATGCTTGTGCTATTTGCTTTGATGTTGCCAGGAGATCAGGAGTCCATGGAAAGAGGGCAACTTTAATCCCAAGCACCAAAGGCAGAATAAGGCCAATGACTTTGATCTCCCTCATGCAAAAAAAACCCCAGTAATTTTCCACTGCAATGCCACCATGCTGGTAATATTGGATTAAAAACTCCCTCTTTTCTTCTGCTGTCCACTCATGTATGGCCTTAGCTGTGGATGAAGTCTGTCAGGGACGCTTCGGCAAACTGCACAATAGAGATAGAGTGTGAGAGAGAGAAAAAAAGAGGCAAGCAATTTTGACACATCTTCTTCAGTGACATGGTGAGGCAATTCAACACAGCAGAACGACTTTTTCATGAGGGCATAAGAACTCAAACGGGTACGGTTTGCTGATGCCGATATTGCACCGCTAGATGCATCGCACCAAGTGGTATGTTGATGGATATATAATGTAATAGCAAGCTAGATATAAAAATTTGTGTGTGTGTGTGTGTATGTTCCTCACAGGTAAGTGTGCCACTACTGAGAACGACTCTAAAGGGCAGTGCCGGCACTTTTCCCACGAAATCGGAGGTCAGCGAGCTCATTCGCAGCCACTCAGATTCCTATGAAAGAGTGTCGTCAATTATACAGCAGGGAAGTCATGGAGCCATAGCAGCGTGAAGTACAGATAATGAGTCATTACCAAAAATTAACAGCCGTGGTGATGGGCCATCTAATAGCAGATGATGGATCCGGTAATAGGTTTTCTACAAGTGTTCATATTGTCATAACCAGTTTCATTACCAAAGTATCTCCTGCACATCCAAAGCTCAAAACTGGTCTTGTTCTAATTTCAAAAATACAAAGGATTCAGTTTTGCAGTTCTGTTTAAAGGTGTGGAGATAATGAAGACTGAGTTGATTATTACAACCTGCCTCAGCCTTTACCCTGTTTTTCCTAGCGAATTAGCACCTTTCAGTGCATTGTTTTGATTTTAAAGCCTGCATTCTACTGTTCTGCCCCCCCCTCAGCAAAGAAAAAGCTCTGATAAAGCCTCTATATGCTACACTAAACTGCAACAGGAAAAGTTAGGAATTACCTGGTGAACATAGTGGTGCATTTAGCAGCTAAATGAGAAGGTGACGATAAGTCTGTGATTATAGCTCGAAATGGCCCAAAAGAAAATCAATTAATGCGGGTTTAAAGAAATACAGAGACACTCTATGCATGTCAGTGCATGTCCACTGCAGGTTGTGGAATACATCAGGATACATCAACACTGCAGTGTATACTGAATTAGAAATATATATTATACTCACAAATTTCACTTTTCTCAGCATATGATTTGCCTTGCATGTTTTTGAACAATTACACTCTGTCACCATATTTGCTTTACCTTTCTTCAAATAGTTGCACCTTTAGTGGAGGTCGCGCATATCATATGGCTTTAACCATCCTTTCATGTAAGAACAAGTGCGAAGTCAGGATGCCAAAATTGGATAGTGGTATCAGCATATGTAAGGTGTCATGGTTGCTTGGTGATTAAAGATCTACACATGTCTTAGCTCCAAAGCAATGCGAACAGATGGCAACCCAGCAGGAGGAAGTAACAGTAGATGAACTGTATGTTTAAGTAAAGATGCAGATATTTTCAGGCTATATGAGGACATATTGTGTGATCTGGTAAAATCAGATGAAATTTCCTTATCATGTTGGAGTGCAAGCATATGGCTAAGAAAGCCTACCACAGATTGTGGTGCAGCATCAGTTGCTTTTCAGAGATCCACACAGAAAATGATAAAGATTGCATTTCAGAGAAGAGGAGACTGAGAGGCTTAACCTCTGACACAGCGGAGGTACAGAGAGCGAGCAGTCTCTCTTCAGGGTGAGCCGCTTTCCTTGTTTGGGGCTGAATAAGAGATTCTGGGCGGCTGAGGCAAAGAAAAAAAATGTTAGACAAGACGCCGAGGTATGAGACAGAGAGGAAATTGGAGTGGCAGGGTTTGAGACAGTGAGGTGAGAGGGGTACGACGGAGAATGAAGCAGAGACAGAGATCAGGTCATATTTCATCACTGCATGGGCAGTGAATAGGAGAAAAAGTGTTGAGAGGCGATAAGGAAAACCATGCAGGAGCGTAATTCCTAAGATTAAAAGAGATTGTCAGCATTTGTGCGAACGGGTTCACAAACAGGACATGAGCAAGGACTTGTCAAACAAACATGAATTTTCTCATGCCTGTGTATAATGAAAAAGTTTGCTGAAAAATCCCCAGATACCCTCAGACCAAAGTGTATGGTTTCGTGTGTGTATACAGGCATTTATAGGTGTGTTCACGAAATGGTTGCTCGCTGTATGTGCACTAATGTGAGATCAAATTTGTTTACTGCTTGCAATCTCACTGCAAGGGTGGGATTAATTATATGAAGAAGAAGCGGAGTTAATGAACGTGGAAAGTCTTTGGAAAGTGGCTCCCCTGTTGTGATCAGATTACTACTGGATCTATAAATCTTAATGCTGCTGCAAGTAATTAATACAATGGGTATATGATTCATAAATTAAAACGTTAACCAGAGTCCATCCCCTCATTCAGCAAAGTGTGTTTTCATCTGAATTTAAAGCTTCAACTCTCAGATAGCTCTTAATATTTTAGACCATAACCATAGATTGACTGCCACTATAAATTCACGTTTTAAATGGTCTAGACTTTCTCCATTATCGACATATTGCTTTACAATTTTAAATATAGACTTAGTTCCTGTCTCGCTGCTTCATTCTCACTTTCCCTTTAATTTTCTCAAGATTTTTTATTTTTTTTTAATATATATATATTATTAAATGGGTTCTCCTGGGATTTAATTTCATAACTCTCATTAAATTGGGGACATGCCCTGACTTTGAGTCCATTGAATGGGTCAAGCTCCAAAAAATACAGCATCCTGTCTTTCCCATAATGCAACTCAATGGCAGCTTTTGTTGGAAGCTTCCTTTCCTACTAAATGCCCACAGCTCTCAAACCCATATGAGATGGCCGTGCTGACATCATTATTGCATCACCAGGGGTATTTCCTCAGACTTCTCAAACTCCCTTGGAAGCCTAAAAAAGAAAAAAGACTACCAGTTTTCACTGTGATTGTCTAATTTTTCAGCGTACAATAATTTATTTTTTGGAAGATATTACAATCATACGAACAGATGGAGCTTTGAGTTTAGGTCTTTCATTATTTGGCTTTGGATGTCTGTTTGTAACCTCAGTGTCCATTTTTGTACAGAAGTGAACTATTTTATTCACCATAAGATGTCAGGGTTACTTTGGTGTATTTGTAAATAAACTCTGTCTCTCTGGCTCAGTCATGACGTCGACCTGTGGTTTGATTCCAAAACTGATACAGCAGAAGTGAACAAAATTCATCATCCTTCCTATCAATATGCAAATATACGACACACAGTGGAACTATCAGCTAATGCTAGGAGGTGTGTTATCTTTCTCTGTGGACATCAGATTTAAAGACTAAAAGAGAGCACAGGCTTTGAATTTATCGCTGTCTAATTCTACAGAAACCAGTCTCTCAGAATTGTCCTGTAATCTTGAGTGATTCCTATCCCCTGCAACACCATATCTGCCCCCATCGATCACGGCCGATGGTGTGGTCCAGATCCTGCCTTTAAGATGGATGAATTCACTCTCCTTGGATCCTTTGAGATATGGTATACTCCATACCACATGTAATAAAGCAATTGATGAGGCAGAAAACAAATGCTGTAGATGCACACGCTTTATTTCTCCTTTTATGGAATGAATCTATATGAACCGATGTGTATTCTGTTTGGAAAGAAAACAAAGTGTTCTGTGAGTGTTCTGAGCGGTGTTTTGGTTGTTTTGACTCGGCTGCCTCTCTTCTTCATCGGTGCTGGATTGGCAATGACGAGAGGCAATTTGTTGGCGAGCAGCAGGTGGTTGGGTTAATTGCCCACGGTGCTGGTTGGAGAGAGAGTGTCTTGCTGAGTGTGGAGTGCCTTCTGCATTGGCAGAGCTCGAGTCCGGATAAAAAAAACAGCAGTAAGCATATTGTCATCTCCCACCTCGCCGCCCTAATCAGTACTGCTATGCACTCCCATTGTTCAGCCGAACTGGCTCACTTCCCGGAGGAATTCTGCCTTTCTCTCTCCCTCTCTAGGCTTTTTCTTCTTTTCCAGTGCCACCCACCAGCCACATCCTCTTCTTTTCAATCCCTTTCATCTCCAAATTCACTTTTTTTCGCTATCCTTCAGCTCCTAATGCTGCTCGATCTCCCTCCCTCCCCCGTCTTCGGCATTCAACTCCCATTCCTCTGGATCAATCCTCTCATCTCCCTCTCTGCTCATTACCTTTCCTCCTTCATCCTTTCTCCCTATCCACCTTTCCCCTATTTGCTGTTATGCCAAGCCCACCTTGCTACTGCGCTTTCTCCCTCTATCACTCCCCCCTTCCCTCCTCTCTGTCCTTTCTTTTCTTTTTCTTCCCAGAGGAGCAGGATATTGATGTAAACACACACAGAGCTCTGAGTGGTTCTTAAGCTGCTCTGACCGATCTGCAGGCCTCCCTCCATTGTCCCAGCAACTGTAGGAAGAGACTTGATTTCCAATAAGCTTATCCCACCAGTTCTCCCAGTGCCGCATCCATAAAAAGACGGTGAGAGGTTTGATTAGATGGCTGTGGGGCTTGGCTGGACTGAACATGGCTGGCTGTCAGTGTCACGGCTCCACCGTGGAAATGGATAAAGGAGATATGGGCGGCGGGTGAGAGGCAGTGCTGTAATTAAGTATTTGAGACCATGCTGGCAAAAATAGAAGTGGAACTAAAAGGATGGTTACGGCAGTGACGGCTAAGCAAAGCAACACAGCCTTGTAAAATTTGATGAAATCAAGTTTAAGTTTGAATGTCGATTATACACTGGGGACATATATAATGTGGCAATTGTGCTCCTCCAGTATAAAATGATGATGTGGTCACAATATGAAGTGGAGACAACATTCAAATCTGGAAAATAAGAAATGTCCTCTTCATAAAAACAGCAATAATTTTTGTTCAGACACTTAGAAACAGCTCGAGTTACACTTTTCTTGTATCTTTACAAAAACATATTAGACAGGTCAGAGTCAGTGATTTTGACACAGGAGACTGTAGTTAACAGCCCATGTAGCACAAATAGTCAGAGCAGTGTTTTCTAACCCAGACCATGTGTACAATCTCCTCCTACATCTTGAACACTGCCTTCCTCTCAGTGAGGATTTTCTAGTCAACCTGTTTTTCTTCAAGGTCATTCTCACATAGTAGTTTGGATGTTTTTGATTTGTTAAAATGCTGTTGAGTAACATGGGGTGGCTGTTTATTCTGTAATATAGTTACATTTGCTACATTATTTGTAGAGCCTTATTTTGTAGGTCTATAATTTATCAATAATTTCAGCAAGTGTCCTTGAAAGAACTATGTAATTTGTTATAAACTATAGGAAAAAAAGGAGTTCCCTTTAATTCCATTTCAAGCCAAGTCAAGGATTAATTTATTATTCATTTATTTTGGGGAACTTTTTATCCATATTTATTAAGTTGTATGCCTGCCTGTGGACAAATTTAACATTTGTGTTACACTACCAGTTAATTGGAATGTATTCATTAAAAATGCACCAATTAAATGCTGTCTCTGTTTTCACTACAATTGCTACCAAGCTACACTGTTCTGTTCAGGAAACCTCCAAAGAAATTATTAGAAAATTACACACCCATAAAATAATATAATAATAATAATGCACAAGGGGGGTAATATCTGAGGCGTTATGTATTCTTGTGTTGGTCTCTTGATTGTCGTGACAATAAGATGTAATCAATTTTGTGCCCATACCATACATACCTTGTCCTTTTAGGGTTTAAGTAGTGCCTTTTTTTCAGTCGTTTAAAGTTGTGGGAGCTTTAGTGAATATGTGAACGCTCTCTGTAACCAAACCTTAACTACAGAGTTGACGAAACATAAAAAGCTCAATTTGATCTATGATTTATTTTAGGATTGTCGTACTGGTCTTTTATGGACCTGTTTTGTCATCTCAGGAAAAACACTTTGTTGTAGGTTTGTCGCAGTTGCATTAACACAAGTCTTAACTTTTGCAGGATGACCATCAAGGATCTCTCTTTGCCTACCGTTGACCCTTCACTGCCATTCTAATAACGTGTATTATACAGCATGAGACACCGAATAGATTTTCAACAAATGTTAGGACTGTTTTTACACCTAGACCAGTATATGAATCACAGGTTTAGTTGCTCTGTATTTTAAATTTATTTTCAGAGACTCTCACTGCCAGGTACCAACCAATTTGCTCCCAACCCAGTGGCAAGAACTTGGACATATTGCATAGAAATAGCCTGTCTTGTTTATTTGAGTGTCGCTGTTTGTCATGGTTGTAATATAGAAAAGAGGTATCATCATGAGAGAAACATTCGCAAAACAGAAAATAAAAATATCCTCAAAGTTGTCTTAAGGGTACTTGAATGCTATGAAGGCGGATGTAGGTGATGACAGGGCCTTCATTTTCTATACATATTCACTGTAATTGTAAAACTGTTTATTCAGTATTATCTGCATTGAACTTGCACAAACAAGCAGGCTCCTCTTTTTCTCATTCTTAAATGAAACTTTAATGTCAGGCAGCTGAAAGATGTAGTTAAACTTTTGTGGTCTTATTCCCAAAAAAATTCCCTTCATTAAAGGTATGCCATTCTTACTTTGTGGGTAATATTTAAATCCAACTCATCATGTTTTCGTAGCTACACTGGGATTGCATCATGCAAAAAAAATGTTTTTTGCAGCCCTTCAGATAAGTTCCTCTGTAATTCAGCCAGACGTATTTGGACTCTGCGGAAACTTTCCTATCTTAACCTGGATTTGAAATAAATTTTTGTGAATATCAAAGACTCCTGGGCATGCAGTATGTATTTGTGTTGTTGCTCTTACCAGGCGGGGTAGAGGAGGTGAAAGCCTGGGTAAGCAGAGGTAGGGCAAGCAAGTCTACTCGCCAGCTCGATATCAGGTGGCTACAAGGACTATAGTATAGACCTGAATGTATTTCAAGGCGTGTCTGCACAGTGACATTTCTTTTTGTGTCAGACAGCACATGGGGTCTGCGTTTGTATTGATGTTGTTTATGTGTCTCTATTTCATTTACACTTTTTTTTAACACTTTGTCACTGTATTTTTCTCCCCAACCTTTCTCTTCAAAGTGTCATAAAAGGCACCTGTCATGCCTGATGATCAAAGAACAACAACCAAAGCGCTGGCTCTCTCTTGTGCCGCCGTCATTTTCGCTCTTTTAAACCACGAAACAACAGAGACCTTCACAACTCACGGTCATTCTTGATGAACATACAGTAACTTCACACAGTTGACTTGGGAGATCTTGGCCTTGTCTCAGGTTTTTGCCTCTGGTCCTGTGCTTTGATACATACAGTCACAAAGTTTGAGTTGAGGTAATTGATCCTGTCACAGAAGTCACAGTCGTTTAAGACCCTGTGCTCATTTTGATGCCAGGAATGAAAACAAACAGTCCTGGCAGTCAGAAATTGTTCTGAACAATGTCTTGGTTAATTGTTATAATTAACATGGGACAGTATTGTTTTCATACAGCAGAAAATATTTCCTAAATATTAAAAATACATAGATATTTACCACTGTACGATGGAAAAGCAGTATACTGATGTAATTCAAATTTTGAGTAATTGTGAAAACTGTTTTTTGTTTTTCATTGAGCGGCGATTTTATTTTTTAATTACTTTAAGCATATTTGGCTTAACCTCTTAAGTAAAATTTTATTTTGTGGTGTCAGAATCACAATGTGAAGGCCATATCGCTCAATTGTCCTTTTAGCCAACAAAATTAGAGGTATAAAGTAAAATGAGGAAAATGTAAATGTTATTATTATTATTAATTTACCTTTAGTATAGTGACTTTTATGAAAGACTGGAGTTTCACTACTTTCGAGTGCGTCAGTGCCCTTCTAGCGGGCCTCCCTTCACGCATAGTTAAATCCTTACAGATGGTCCAGAATAGGGCGGCACGTTTGGTTTTCGATCAACCTAAAAGGGCACATGTCATTCCGCTGCTCATTGACCTCCGCTGGCTGTCCATGGCCACTTAAATCAAATTCAAGTCACTAGTGCTTGCCCACAGAGTGACTTCTGGGCCTGCACCCGTCTACTTGAACCCTATCATGCAGGCTTATGCTCCTTCTCTGCCGCCGCACTCCTCCAAGAAACGTCGCCTGCCATTGCCATCCCTGCACACAAAGAAGTCACAATCAAGGCTCGGACCAGTTCTTTTTTGTGGTTCCCTGATGTTGGAGCAAGCGACCAAATGTTATCAGAGCAGGGGCGTCCGTCTCTATCATCAAGAATCTCTTGAAGACACTTCTCTTCTTAGAGCACCTCCTCTCCTAACACACCTAACACCCCGACATGCCTAACTAGCTCTTACTGTGTACTTTCAGTGCACTTCTCCCCCTGATCTCCTTGCACTTTTTCTATTGAGTGGATGTAGTACTTAATGCTTACTTCAGGGTCTCCTACTTTGCTGAAGCTTCAGTGTTGCCCCTCATTTGTAAGCTGCCTTAGATAAAAATTTAAGAAAAAAAAAGTTTGTTTTCCCAATGGTAGGTTACACATTGTTTTTGTTTGAGATTCTGGAGCAGTGACTTATAGTAAAAGAATGCTATGACTCCATGCTCAAACAACACATTTTCTTAGTACTTCTACAACTATAGAGTAACTTACTTGGACCAAAATCAAAGAATTCACAGAAAGATTAAAAATCTTTTATTAAAAAAAATAATAAAAATAAGAATAATAAAAAAAGGTATCTGAAGGGACATTTTAAGATGTAGATTTGGGCAAAATGTGAAACTTTTTGACAAAACACCAATTTCAAAATCCAAATTAAAATGTGCTCTTAGGACTCTGAAATGCTGATGAGAACATTTTTATGATTCACTATGTAGGGTTTTACAGTCTGTTGAGCACAGAAATCTTCCCTTCAGCTAGCATCTGGTGGTCATTAGAGGAATTACAGATTTCCATATTTGCGTCAGCATCATGGTTGTTGCCACTTGCTTGAGAACTAGCAACTGGGACAGCTGTGGTTTTACCATTGTTTCCATGGTCATAAAACTGGTGCGTGTTGACGCCCAGGGGATGAGACTAAGAGTCCTAGATAGAAACACCTTGTCACAGGATTGGATCACCCTCTCTGAAGGGATTGTATTTATTGTTATTTACTATACACTAAACACTCATTTGGGACGTCCTTCCTTTTCTTGCAGCACATCTTTCCTTCATAGCTGAGGAATAATAAGTCTGTATAGAAATACTGAGCAGCGATGTTTAAAAATTTCCTTTGTGCCACGTGCATTTAGCCACATTTATTTGTTATTAATCATCAGCTAAGTATGCAGCTAAATATGGTACATTTCGTACAGGTCATCTGGGCTGTTTAGGATGATTTGCGCTGTTGTAATGCAGCTCATTACTGATTATAGATTTCATGGCGCCAGTGAGCCTATCAGTGGTGACTGTCAGTGTCAAAAGAGGATGTGGATTTTTGTGGCGACGAACATGAATCGTACATACAGCGAAGAGCCGGAGTGTCAGAGATGCATCAGAGAGGGGATTGTGTAGCTCTGACGGGGACACACAGGATAGAGACATGCTTGAAAGGTTGAGGTATTGAATTTTACTTCCTGACAGCTGAGTGACCTTTCGGCTCTCAAGGGGGACGACAGAGATGGATTTCGCAGTCGTCCGCCTTGCTCTCCACTGCTCCTCCCACAGGGTTAAGAATTAATGCTCCTTTCTCTCTCTCTGCTGAGCAAGGAGACTCGAGCTGAACTGCATCACCAAGCACCCGAGTGCAATGCGGCGATACGCGAGGAGGGGAAAAAAAAAAAAACACCTCACAAGTGCAAGTGGTCGTTTCGCATGTGAATTTGAGCAATTAGAGAATCGAATGAATTAGCTTGACATACGAGCATGTTGTCTTGTTCATTTGCATTGTAATGGCTGCGAAGCGGAGCTTGGCACAGTGTTGAACCTGGCAGCTTCAGGACAGTTCAAGAAGGGGATGGGGGCAGCGCATCCACACAGTAAATTGCACCCTGTTTTCACTGTTGCCCTGTTTTCCCGTTCAAACCTCAGAAGAACTGCTCTTCATAAATATATACAGCATGACTGGGCCAGGTCCCATGATGATGCACTGAATACCAATGAGATTTTGTCCTCACTCTCAGACTGCGAGGCTGCTCTCCTCTTCTTTGGTGCCTCCGGGCAGAATTTACAATCCCGCGTCCCCTTTCTGTGGCTGTAAGGTGAAAGTTACAAATCACAGTTTCATCTGACGGCTTGGCTGACTCTCCACAGGATCACCTGGTGTCTTTAGGAGAAACAGGATTGTAATACACCTCAATGAGCTGACTTGTTTTATCTTGGCTGTAATGCAGCTCATCCTTGAACCAACAAAATAAGCTCCAAACAGTATTTTTGTTCCCCCCCTTAAAGTTCACCAACTCTAGGGTTTTCCAGTGCTGTCCTGCTTTGTTCCTGCAGAGTGTGGAAGATGATTTAAAGCTGCCTAGCCAGTGTAGTCACGTCCCGCTAGTCTTCCTGGCAAAGTGACCAAGTGCTGAGAATGATAGAGTTGAAATGACAGCGAGTGATTTCATTCTCCATCTATCTTTCGAGGCATCACACTGCAGCCAGTGGTATGGCACCTGTCTATGCTCCATTACTCCAACAGGCCAATGAGCCATCTACATGAAGGGCCTCATTGATTCCTCTTTTCTCATTCTTTGTGAAAATATACAGAGTCAGGGGGGAGTTAAATACTGATACATCAAGGGGTGGTTCACTGGACTAGACAAAAACCAGCCTTTGGAGCATCAGAATGCAGAAAACCTCAGATCATAATGTGTTTGTACTTTTTTCATGTGGAGATTTAATTGGCAGATCAGTGAGGCTGGTGGTAAAGATTCAATGTCTTGCTCCAGGACACTTCAGCAAGAGGGAGGCTTGCCAACACAAGGGACTGAGCCCAGATCATCCAGCTAAAAGGACAAGCTCTGTTCTCACTGAGCCGCCACACTGCCGTGGTATTTACTATTCACAGTATTCAGTGTGTTCCCGTAAATCCCACGTGAGCATGTCAAAATAATGTCCTGAAAAAGCACTTGTACATTTCATACCTTGTATTTATTGGAACATCTCATCTTCTCCACTATCTATAATGTATGAAGTGGATTTTCACACCCAATTTTTGAGTTTCAAATCAAACACAGATGAACTGCAGCAGTTACTTTTTAACAAGGAAATGATAAATACAAAACATTGATATTTTATCTCAATTTCATTGGTGCATAAATATATATGTAGCTCATACTTACTGCTTTTTAATGTTGTTTCCATCACAATTCAACTCCCACAGACAGATATAATAATAGTTTAGCTTTTGAATTTGTGCTAAAGTCAAATGTCTCTTGGGCGGCCTGCTTTGTCTGCACGGCAAATAATAATTTGTCTAAACTGAACCAAACTGGATCAGTCAAATGTAGGTGTGAAGCACTTTAATCCTTTTTCGTTCTTTATTTTTCAAGTTGAAAGCTCATTTTTACATCACGAAATAACTTGACAAGGAAGTTGCATAATTGTTTTCCCTTGGTTTTGGCTTTTAGCATTGAATAGTTGTTAAAGGACATGTCCTGTGTTATTTTTTATTTTTCTTCCCTTTACTTTCAACTTCTCTACCCAATCTGTCCCATTCATCCCCAGGGTCAAATTTAATGAAGGGATGCATTCTTAAACACTGCAATCATCAGTATTTACTACAGCAGGACAGTGTGTGTGTGGGACAGAGTCAAAATAAACCACAGCACGGTGTGTGTGTCCAAGGTATCGAAGGAACAAGTCCCCCAGTGCAAAGGAGAAGCTCACTGAAGTGTTGCCACTAGTTTTGAACAAAAATCAAGCCCTGTGGCTCAGAGGAATAAGATATGTCAGATTCTGGCTACATAGGTGACACAGACTTAGACAGATTTAGTGCTTTTCATCGTGTTTTATGGCAAAATTTAATATAACCAGCCGTATCCTTCAGGTTGTTTTCAAATTGTTTTGTTGTCAGCAGAAACACCAGGAAAACTTGCATGTTTAACATGAAGGCAGCACCGAATAGATAAACTATAGGTGTTAAGATGTAGCACAACACCTGAAATACATGGTTTAGATGGTAATTGTTTCATGTTGTTGTGTGCCCCCCCCCCCCCCCCCCCTTATCCCCATCACTCTCTCCATCTCCAACCTTAATCTCTGCTCTGTGTCAATGTCAGACCTAGCGTGCTATAATGAGAATGCAAGGATACGCTGAAAGAATATGACAGCTGGAGGCACGGCTGTTGCCGCCGTCAAGTAAAATACCACCTCAGACTGCCATGCCCTCAAAATAACCTGCCAACCCCTCTGTGACCTGTTCCTCCCCGCAGCTCTGACGGCCACTTTACTCGCACCATGAAACACATCGATGAAAGGTTAAAAAGACGGGGCAACCAGATTGACGGACTGTCTCTGCGAGGGGAGGGGAGGGTGAAGGAGGAGGAAGTGAAAATGTTTCGGTTTTATGGTTGCGTGGGTTTCTCGCGGTGGTCACTGGTCCGGAGGGAGCTTGCTGTGAGCCCTGGTTCCCGTAGGTCCGGAGTCGGTGTCACGACCCCGTCTCTCATCTCTCCGACGGTGTCGGCCTCCGCTCCGTCCATCTGCGCTTCAGGCTCTGCCATGTTAGGTCACCTCATGCTGTCCCCTGCTTTCCTGCTTTTCCACGTCTGACACACTGAACCGGGAGTTTAACTTATTACGTTTCATTCATCTGGATCATATTTGTGGGCTTCGGCATGGTATTAGGTAATAAATAAGTCATTGTCTATATAATGTATAATTTAATGTGTTTGATCAACCTCTCTATGCTGTGGTAGAGGAAACTACATGTATCACTTACTGCATGTTTGGCTTATGGAAAATATAATTAAGCAGTTGAATAATTGAAGGGAGCCTCTACAGCTTTTGATAAACACCAGCCACTGCATTGCCTCAAGTGGCAATAACAAGATAGCAATAAGTGATAACAAAAAAGCAAGTGTAACAGTAGCACAAGTAGAAAAGAGTCAAAAAGTCCTTGACTTGATTTGATGATGTCAGTGACACAACAGCTACTGTAACTAAAGTACACTGATATTATGTAGCTAAAATTAGCCACTATAAGCTATGAGTCAAACCAGACAAAGGGAGTCTGTGGCAGTAAAACCCCTGACGGTAATGAATTTGTGCAAGGGTGTATTTTATAGCTTATGAGTTCAACTTTTGATTTGTTAGAGAAAGAATGTGGTTTTTATTGTTTTACAAGTTGCATAGTCTTTTTAGATGTTCCTAGGGAATGGAGTTGTACGGGGGCACTTTGGACCATTGATCCCTTATAGTTTTAAAATCTTCGCTACAATTCTGCTAGAGAGTAAATGATCTCACAGGATAACAGTGTGACTGTAGCACCACCTGAACCAGCTGCATCATTAAGCCCTGCCCTCTGTCAAAATTCTAGTCTCAGCTTCTGCTATCCTTCCCAAAGTGATTTTTATGCATTTTCAATAATGAAGGAATAAAAGTAGTTTTTTAAATCCCCTCCCACTGAATCATTTCTGTACTTCTATATTAGTAACATCCGAATGTAAAGGTCCTAAAGCATCTGAAATTTTAAATAAATGCAATTCATACCTGCTGCCTTAATGGGCAGTTTCATTGTCTGTACTCTCTTTGATTTCAGAGAAACCATTAGATAAAGACTTTTTGTAAATGTTTTTAAAAAAAGCATTTTTTCAATTATGATTGGATAATAAATTACCAAGATCCCTCAGTTTTACATCTATTTTCACTGGATGTGAATGTAGGTATAATTTATATGGTTGACAATGTATTAATTCAGCCTTAAACATGATCATTAAAAACATTTTAGATGTTTACATTTCATATGTAGTTTTGTCCTTAATGCTTGTGGATGCCATTTAAACTGTGGAAGTAGCCCTTTATTTTTTTATTTTTTTATTTATTTATTAATTACTTTTAAGGATCGTGATCCTAGCATTCAGTTTAACATAAAACTGTCCAAATTAAAATTCACATTCCCTCATCTAAGCAATAACAGCACATTAATCGTCATGATTTTAGGCACTTTAAATGGTTGTTTCATGATATACTGAAAACTATACAGTGATGTAAAATTAAACCAAGCGTAACAGCAAAGATTTCTGCAGAATGATATTATGTAACTCCCTTCAAGATAATGGCAAAATACTATTCGGTTGTGCAGAGGGCTGAAACGCAATTTTAAAAGAAAGCAATTTATGTAAAAATCCCTTGATTTAATTTTTTCTGACTATTGTCTCAGATGACGAATGGTGCTGTCTTTGTTTCTTGAACTCTCCTTTGTGACAAGTTTTCCTTTCTCCCCGAAGCCCTGAAACATCCGTAATTACATTTCCCCATCTGTCTCCTCACACAATCCCCCATACATCACCATCAAAACAATTCCATTAACTCCCACTGTGTTAAATAAAGGGGGGGGTCGCATTCATAAACAAATAAGAGATGATGCCATTCAATCGTTTGGAGGAAATGTTTGATGAGGTTAATCCCTCAAAGTCGTTTGTTAGGAGATGTTTTGAAAGCGATGCTATCGTAGGGAGGAAAGAATCAGCGAGCTGTGTTTCAACCTCTGCTTCCTCCTCCTGCTCCTCCTCTTTCTCCTCCCTCCCTCCTCTGTCTTTGTCTCTATGCCCTTGGCACCGGCGAAATTCCCCCACAAGATGGTGAAGTGTAAAGCAACGACCGCATGGGAAGTAATTACAGCAGGCTTAAAGCGCGGAAGTGTTCAAATGAGGAGGAAAAAATAAGTTGATTGAACGACAGAACCAGTAATGACCAAATTGTTTGAGACACTAATGGGAATCCTTTGACAAATTGCCGTCAGGGTTTGTAAGCAGGCACAGACTGAGACAAACACATAAATGCGCGCACATATACATTCATACCATGCACGTTTGCATACAAATGGTTCACAGTTGTGTAACACTTGAGGAGAGGCTTTTGGGTATCAGAGCGAGGTATTCCATGTAAGACACACACCTGATATATCAACTGACTTCAGTAGAGTGGAGTGACTTTCCTTTGTAGATATGGATTACATTAAAAGATTATAAAACATCATTGAATTGTACCAATTAATTATTCTCTTCTGTCTTTCACATATCGATAAAAACATTTCAATTCTTAATGGAATTGCAAAATGAATTTTTAAAAAGGTTTTAAATGATACTTTTTGTAAATGCCTAATGTGTCAGCCTATCAAATTAGTTTGTCTCCTACTTTAAAGAAATTGTTTGACATTTAAATATGCTAATTTCCTTTCTTGCAGGAGTTAGATGAGAAAACTAATACCACTCTCATGTGTACACATTAAGTAGAGGTAGGAGGTAATAGCATAGCTTAGCACCGAAACACTGGAAACCGGAGGAAACAACTATCCTGGCTCTGTTTGAAACAAATCCCCCTAACAACACCACTAAAGCTTTCTAATCAACTCATTCTGCCCCTTAATAACAATTTTTTGTGTGTTTGTGTTACACAAAAAGTACTTAACCGATCTGTGCTTAGCTTGGTGGAGGGGCTCAGTCGAGGGCCAGAGAAGAAACCGTCAAATTTTGGGCCGATCCGAATCATTTGTTGTGAACTTGAATTTTTTTCCTCTGAGGTCTGCTCTATGTTGTTTGACACTGGCCTTGGCAGAGGTCGGCGCTCTACCGAGCACATTTCCTAGTTTTATTGTTTACACCTGTGCTTCTCCCATAGTGACACGTCAAAGTGTCTTCTGTGAAAAAGGCCTGTTTGTCCCAGCCCAGGAAGGTGCAGCAGAACTGACAGTCAGGTGAAGGACATGTAAAAACTGAGTCTGTACACACTCCACACAGGCCTGAGATCAGGTCTAACTATCCAAAGTATAATCACCACCTGCTAATAACCTTCAAACAAGTGACTAAATTATTATTTACGGTCCCAGGACAGACATCTAACTTGTCTCTAAAAGAAGCCCAAATGCAAAGCTCTCTCTTACTCTTAATTTTACTTTTATTTAGCCCAATATCCATGATGCATTCAGGATTTCAAGCAACTCACATTCATGGAGAATGAACCCCTGGGTGTTTGATATCAAAGATCCCCAATCGTAAACTGCAGTTTTTTACGGTTAATGTGTGTTTTGCTGCCTCAGTCAGTAGAGATTTCCCTCATGTTTAACACGGATAAACAGAAGGAAATGGTGATCTCCCGTCTGTATAAAGCATCTTGTTTTAGGGCCTACTTCAATCAATAAATCCATCAGGTCTAGTTTTGTTATATATCTTTCTCTATTTTGTTAATGGAGAAGGTGTACACATTGTGGTGCAGCTGTATTTTTTTATGTGTGTGCTGGGTTTCCCCGGGTGCACGCTGGTAGCAGACTCAGTCTTTAGAGGAAGAGTTGATAGTAAACTGCCTTAAGGTCACTTTAACAATAGATGGTCTTAGAAGACATGCTAAGAGCCCTCTGTTCCTTAACTGGCCAGTGATTTATCCCGAAGGCAGAATATTTTATTTTAATTTCAACATAACAGTATTAAATTGAGTAAGAAGGTTGGAATTGAAAATTTTTAGCTTTCTGACCTTCATTAGTGATGCTACTAAGGTAATAAAGTATTTTCTGTTCATTTTCTCGACCCAGATTTTCCCAGGTAGTCCATAAATTAGAACTGACAACCATCGAGTCAGAGCGGTTGATAGGTATTCTAGCAAAGTGTCTTCACTCACAAGGTGTAATGGACAGATAAAGCAGAAAGTTTTAGCCACATTTGCAGAGGAGAGCAAAGATTTATGAGTTAAATAAAAACAAATTTTACGGTGTCATACGGGGTTTCTTGTCTCATATAGTAGTATTTTTACAACTGTTTTAAATCTTTTGAACAGATTGAGTACTTAGCGCTTACTTAAAGGCGTCCTACTATACTATAAGTTTATATTTGAATTTAAATCTTAATCCTAAAATGTAGATACTAAAAACATACCACACACACAGACACACTCACATGCACACACACACACATATATATATATATATCTATATATATATATATATATATATATATATATATTGATTATTGATAAAACATTTGGCCATGAACCATTTCTAAATTATATGAATTAAATATCTGGAAAAAAGTTTTTATCAGTGTTCTTTACCCATGGGAGCATTACGACTCAGAAACACAGGTTAAAATCAAACAGATCACAACCACTCAGCAACCCACACTCAAACCCACACACACACAGACACAACTTATAAATTCACTCACATGCGCAGACGTCAAGCAAGGCCCGGAGATGGATAGTGGGCTTAATGTAGTGTGCTTTAGACAAGGAGAGATGGTGTACAAATTGGAGACGGATGTATAGTCAGAGCCAAAATCAATAATAAAGACTTTCATTTCCAAACGAGATGAGGCGCCGGGAGTTGATGCATAGACGTGGAGCTGATGCACAGATCTGGGCCCTGCACGTCCATCACAGAGACGGGAAATCTGACCTGCCATCAACGTATGACAAATGACAGACGCAACCAGTGCCACATTAGTTTCATACTGGTAATCAGATCAGAGTCGAGGAAGCAAACAAAAGATCCGGAGGAAACTAGTTCGTATTATCAAAAGACATCTATTTAACCTCAGTTGTGCAGGGTTGTAATAGCTTCCTTTTACAAACGCTAAATGAGTTGCAAATATTGGTACAAAAGAAGCTCCGGCATAATGGTGATACATAAAGTAGTAAAGTTATCTGTCGCCAATTGTCCAAGGAAAGTTTATCTGTGATGGGTTTTGGGATGACAGTGATAAGCCCTTGCTTCATAGTCGGAGAGAGATTCCTTACTGAAAGTCATCCTGAGAAGGTTCTGTAAAGCAGCTCGCTGATATCGTTCCAAAAAAAAATGTGTGTATAACTAGACAGCAGTACCTTCGAGTCCTGGTTGACTTCCCATTAGACATCCACAGAATTGCTCTATCTAACTCCTCATTTGAATTCATCATCCATCAGCTTAATAAATAAAAAAAAAAGACAATTTCCCAGAGAAAAGTTTGATTTATACAAGCTGCTATAAAAAAAAAAACCTTTTTTCTGATTACAACCTCACTAACTTTACCCTAGAACTACTCCCATTGACTCAAAAAACATTTCCAATTCAGCACTCTGACTTCCTGAAAAAAGTTTATATTTTCTATAAGGTTATCATTTAATTTCAAGAGAGAGTCAAGGATGGACTTATATCTACGCAACTAAATTGTGTGAGATTAACCAGTAGTCTTATCATTGAGCGCTGGACATTATTAGAAGCATTAAACCAGGTACTCTCTTTTTGATTTAATGGGACTTTCCATTCTCCAATAATCAGTCAAACTTTCTTTTGTGACCAATTCAGCTATGGTTTCATCATAGATATGACACTGTACCCTTGACGGAAGATGGTCTGACCAGAGACAAGGAGCCAAATTAAAATCTTTTCCCACTATGATTTTATCAGTTGTTTGAGACACTTTCCGTTCCTCCAATGGACGAGTATGAGTTTTCATCCCCAGCTTCTTTTTTATACCCATATGCATATAAAGAAGTATAGTCTTCCCCGTTAATTTCTGAGACCCACATCAGCCTTTAGTATCACTTTTGTGCTTAATTACATTACCAGAGAACCTGTAAAAGGGGATCATTATGCAAGCTGAATGTGATGTTCCATAACCCTCCCCCCATACACATTGCAGTTTTCAGAAATTAAAGTCAACTTTATCTGGGTTAGTCTTTTTTGCAAGAAAACAATATTATCCAAAAAAGAAAAGCTTTTTTTCAACCCCCTAGCATTTAAAGATATAAAAGGCAACCATGCGCGAAAATGAGTCAATTTATGATGCCTTTTTGGTGCAATAACCCTCAAAACCTCTGAACAGAAAATAGAAAAATCTGCCTATATCATTGAACTGCTGAGAACAAAAAAACCTTAATAACGCTTGTTTATTCTGCTCTTAGGTTGTCAATCAGTGCGTAGCCTTCCTTTAGGAACGTTCTTACTGCCTTTCTTGGCCACAATTTGGCATGAGCGTGGAGCCATGAACCTTCCCTGAAACGTTTAGTTTGTGCATCCCGCTGCAAACTTGTGATCTATTTCAATCTGAAAACCCTGTTAGTCTGAATTCCACAATCTCAACAATTCCAGTCAAAAAAATTTGCATTCGTTCTGCGGTTTTGGTAGAGCAGCACTTTCATTTACAGTCTCATTGCCTCTCTCTCTGATTGTGTGTGTGTGTGTGCGTTTCTCTCTCTGAGGCTGAATAGATGACTTGTTGTTCCAGCCTTTCAAAGCTTTCCAGTCTTGTTCAACTTTTATTTCATTATTTACTTTAATGACTGCTGCAACATGCTTTTCATAAACGTTTTGGACAATGGCCGCATCCATTACTGAAGTTAATAAAAAGCTTTTAAGCCATTTATTAGCCTTTTTTCTTTTTTTTCAGTTCATTTCTGAGTGGACTGATACAATAGCTACTGTAGCTAAATTAACTCAGTGCTACGTTAAAAACACATTAAGTTAAACAGTTGACTGTTTCGTGTGCACTTAAAGTCACTTTGGACGAAAGCCAAATGAATGAAATCTGATATGACAACCACATACGGCATATAGTTCTGTCCCAGCAAGAGTGCATTTGTTAACACTATTTAATCTTTAAAACATTTTTTTCAAAAGATTTAACACAAAAAGCAAAAACAGTCATAATTACAGGAGGGGAAAAAATAACTGGGATGTCATGTTACTCATTCCTTCAATTGACACTGAGCTCTGTTTGTATTTGGACGGCAAAACATTCTGTAATCCTCTCTCCTCATTTACATCTCTGCGGAACTGCACAATGGTGCAGACGTTACCTTGTGGTCTGTCATTTTGAGGGTGTGGTGGAGTAATTACGGGACCATAGCCTGTTTTGTCCACGGTTAATAGAGATTAATAAGATAATTTCTGTGTGCGAGCGGAAAATTAATTAATGTACAATGTTCTGACCTCGATGTCTGCAACCTCTAACACCCTTAAACACATCAGGCCCTTGAATTATATTTTTGGAGGCTCTTTTCATTATGTGCTTTTAATGACAGTAATTTAGAGCAAGCCTATGCACACATGTGCATTTAAACAATTTCAATGTTTTGCTACCTAGGGCTTTTAGATTTTAAATTTTTGTTTTGCTACATTTCCTACTGTTTCTTAATCAAGCTGATACATGTTTAATGTTTAAAGCTAAGGGGCTGAACACAAAGTGCTGTTTAAAGTGCTGTCAGCAGCATCATAAGGACCTAAAATCTTGGTAAAAGAACATCTTGCAGGTTTTGTCATGACTCCCTCCCCAGTCCAGTTAGTTTTGGCCACTCAGCCCTTGTCTCCTGGAGTTTAGCCAGCCAGCCAGCCAGCAGATGCCCCCCGCCCCCCCCATCCCAGTCACCTGACTCCACACACCCTCCTACACACCTGTTCTCATTTCCCTCATCGGCGCCCTTGCATATATACATTTCCCTTCCTTCGTTGCCCGTCCTCTCATCTGTTTATGCTTCTGCTCATGCTCCTGCTCAGCTTCCCTTGTGTGTTTTCCCTGTGTTTCTGTTACCAGTGTATACTTTCCCATGCCTCAGCCTACCGGATCCTATTCCTGCCTGCCAGCTTTTTCATCTCATCTCCCTGTTTTTCCATTATTAAAAGTATCATTACTGAATCTGCCTGCCTCTAACTTTGCTTTTGGCTCCACCCTACCTGTTCTGCACAGCCAGCTGTCACAGGTTGTTGATATTTTTATGCAGCAAATGATGCAGCATCTGTGCTAGATAGACATTTTCTAAAATAAAGTTTAAACACATGAAAAGCAGAAAAAGTTCAACTAACAAAAGAGGCATCAACTGTACCAATATTGCAAAAATGATTAATATCACTAAGTCAAAACAAATCTTGATACTTCTTATCTGTATTATTTCTTGATGAACCAATTGAGATCTCGGTAATTTAGAGATACTAAGTCATAATCT
The DNA here is from genome assembly GCA_016859345.1 of Istiophorus platypterus. Lineage (NCBI taxonomy): Eukaryota > Metazoa > Chordata > Actinopteri > Istiophoriformes > Istiophoridae > Istiophorus > Istiophorus platypterus. Next base: position 8,753,857 of record CM029131.1, on the reverse strand, counting down.
TTTCCCAATTATATTGTTTTCAGTTTTAGAAATGAACTTATCATGGTTTAGCGCTGGTTAAGGGTGGATTAATCTTTATGAGAAAAAAAAAAGTAATTTCTTTGACAAGGATCGTGTGATAAAAATCCAAAGTTAGAAATTAAAGGTACCTGGGGGGAAGTGACAGAAAAGTGATTAAAGTATGGCGATTGAGTAGTTTCTCTTTATTATCAACAGCACTTAGAGTGAAATGTGGGTCTTGTTCACCCTCCACAGAATTAATGAGGTGTTTCGGTGTTTGAAGACTGTTTGCATGCGATAATCTGTTCTTGACAAAGGCACACCGAATACAACAAAGGCGTGGATACAACGAATGTGTGTGTTTGTAACACCTCCCCTCACACCAGTCACTTCATTCACTTCATACAGACGCCATATCACTTCCATGATGCTTCCTATCGCGTTAAGCCTCTCATCACCATTCAATCCCAGTGCCTCCTTGCTCCTTTCCCATTTCAGTCTGCACTCACTGTAATAGAGTTCACTATCACCCTTTCCCAATGGGGCAACTTTGCCTCCCAGCCTATCACTTTAGCTGTATGTTTTTATACTGTCCCTGGGTGTGAGTCATGGGTCAACAATGAAACTGTGAGTACCACCCCCCCCCCTTCTCCCTGCTCTGTGAGACCCCGGCACCTTGCAGAGCGTGGGCTGCCCCATGTTGGATCGTTGGAGCGCTGCAGTGTCAACAACCTCTTCATGCTTTGTGCAGGGGTGAATAACTCGGGGCATCCCTACTGAGATGTGTTTTACTTTGAGTCTTACTGTGATACCTCGCCCCAGTGTAATCTGCAGTGATGGTGCTGTAAACAAAGACCTCCAGTGCTGGTACATTTATACCAAGATGCACGTAGCACAGAAAAAGGGTCTCAAGGTTTGTTTCTCATTTTATCCTCTGGGTGCCCAGGTCTAAAAATTCCTTGTTCCTCAACTTAAGGAGCAACTTCTAGAGCTGCAGGGATTAGTAAATTAATTCAATAATTGATCAACAGAAAATGAATCCGCAACTATTTTGATAATCGATTGAGATTGAACATGTTTTGTTTCTACCTTTTCCTTGCATTTTGGACTGTTGTTCAGATAAAAAACAAGACTTTTGAAGACATTGCCACAGATTCTCAAAAAAGGGATTGAATATTTCTCCTGTTTAGTGATACTGTATGCATCAAAACATTGACTGAAAAAAAGGCAGATTAACTGATAAAAAAAAAGTAGGTTGCAGGCTTGAACTTATCTGAAGATCTCCTTCTCTAAGGCATGAAATACTTTCTTCATATATATCTAAGGGAGGAGACTGGTTGATTTATCTCCACTTTAGACTTGCACTGAGGCCTCCACTGCTCCACACATCACAATTTGTGTGCTCTCGAGGTTAGAATTCGTGAAGAGAATCAAACATATTTGTACAAAATGAAATTGTCATAGGCTATGTGTTTGAGTTGTTTTTTTTTTGGGGGGGGGCATTTGTTTTTTTTCCTCCAGAGGCAGCTGCCTGTCTGTTTTATGGTGACAGCAATATGTTCTGTGTTCTGGAGTCGCGTCTCCTGATTGCAAAACTTTCTCAAAAAAAGTCATGGCAATCTCGGATTTACACGTGAATCTGTCGCCGTATTCTCAAAGATGATCACCAATTTCAAAATCATGCAAAACTGATTGGAGCCTTTCCAGAGGGTGTGTCGAGGTGAAAGTGGGGAAACGGGCTGATTGAAAAGATTTATTGTTGTTTGGCAAAGCATGCTGATCAAAACCAAAAACCATGCTGTGATGCGTTAATCAAACCCCGTGTGGTGAAAGGCCCGTCGCTGATGAAAAGGAGACTGATAGGTGTGTTCTGATCGGAAGAACCTACAAGAAATCCACAGGAATTAAAGTAGCACTTATTTGACAGTGTCTTCATCAAGCACTTTGATCTAAAATCTCTATAATCACAGCAACATCTGTGGCACTTGTTAATGGCCGCTTTAAAGAGTGATATTTCAGTATGAAATGCAAATTTAATCCCATTAGACTCCATATAACGAACAAACCGTGTCCCATCAACCAACCATCCATAAATTCCCTGTGCTATTTTCAGAATAATATTATAGCGACCATATACACTGCGCAGCCCATTCTGCAGAAGTAAGGCTTTCTAACCTTATAGGGGAATGATCATTTATCGCATCTCAGTCTTTATATGTGCTAAATACAAATATGACCATGTGTTGGCTGTTTTGCTCACTGTGCATTTTTTCATTCGATTTCATTTGAAGACACTGATGTTATGTCCCAGGTATTTTTTTTATCAGGACTTGGGAGGGAGTTTGGGAACCTGGTTGGAGTTTACATTAATTAAATTTGAGTACACTTAGGACAACGAGAGATAAATTTACAAGGAAGAACTCCATGTCAATACCTTTCATTGGGGAATACACAGTTTTTGACCCTTTTTTCCATTTCAACTAGCTAAAAGAATTGTTATGAATGTACTGACCTCATCAGATTCAGTTTTCATAGTCCTAAGTTAGAAAAGTCTCCCAATTCTAATCATGAAACCATCTTATCAAATGGCAAAGAAACAAGGCTAAAAATCTGACCAGGCGTTCGGTGCCATCTAGTTTATTGTCCATTTTTAATACTCAGTGTTACAGAAATATTTCAGTTGGTTCTCTGCTGTTGTGTTAAAACTACTGAGGTGCGATACACAACCCTGTAAAGGACCAAAAGATCTGTATTCCTGGCAGTGGGGGTAAGGCTTTGAAACAGGACTTAAACCTTCATGTTGGGAAATCAAATTTATACTGTGGGTACTGTACGTGGTCTACAAGATATATCTATACATCATACTGTAAGATCTGCTTTGTTTTTTTTTTCTAAAGAATCGTTGAAATCTTTGATAATCATGAACACAAAAAAAACTGCACACATGAACTGAAATTTTCTAATTTCCTGGAATTATTCTAAGGACATCTTAAGTATAGAAAAGAGACTAGGCATATATTCATTTCACAAGGAATAATGAAGCAATTGTTATGGGAAAGGTTTTCCTAAGATAAAAAGGCTTGTATGAAAATTAAGCTTATAGTAATATGGGAGAATTAATTAACTGTAACAGTAATGGCTTTAAAGGAATAGCTACATATTTGCCGTACAGATGTGACAGTGGTATAAATCATTTCATCTCGCTCTCGGCAAAAGAAAAAAAAAAGGGAATAATTGTGTTTCCAAAAACGTCAAACCATTCCTTTGAATATTCCAAAGAGAAAGTATGAGGGGAAAATTTCACTGTCTTTTGTCCAGAAAAGGAAGTATTGTGTTTGGAACAAAACCCCTCAAATATTGCCCTGTATTTCCTTACTTCAGTGGCCCTGGCGAATAAGCCCCATTCTTCTCTGTCTCAGGAAGCCTCTCGACATATAAAGCACAGTGCGGTCTCTTGGCAACTGGCACATTATTCTATTCTATTAGAGGCTTCAGGATTAATAATTATGGTGTTTAATCTGAAGCATGGCTAGTGTCCAGCCCGGCTCCCACTGCGATCTCGAGCTGCAGTGCATTAAGGTCTCGAGCAGGCGAAGGGGTCGCCCAGGTCTCCGACGCGGCGTCCTTTTATAGAATGTCAACAGCTGGAAGGAGAGGAGAAGGAAAAAAATCACCAAGGAAATAGGAGGATCTTGCTGAGACTCCAAATAAAACAATTTACACACAACTGGGGACCATGACTCAAATCCTCCCGAGCTGGGAGCTAATTAAAAATGTGACCTCACACAAAGGGGAACATAAACAGTTTTTATCCCCTTTGCTCTGCTCTGGCGCCATTTCTTTCTCTAGCTGCCTTTTCCTCTCTGTACACATAGGCAGCCTTCACCACATGAGTCTCATGGGAGTCCAGCTAAGAAAAAATGAATTACTGATTTCACTCCGACAACCCGGCTAAGTAGCTTACATTAGAAACTACTGCACTCTTTAGGCCCGGGCTACAGGGTTTCATAGGCAGGTCCCTGACTGATCATTCACGTGTCCTAATTAATGTCACGAGTTAGACTTTTTTTTTTTTTTTTTTACACACTGTATGCATGAATTGCCATATTTAATCACACTGACTGCAAGAAAAAAAATGTGCTGCATAAAAAGCTCTTAAGGTTATTGTCCTTCAGAAGTTATTTCCCACTGTAGTTTTCCCACTTTGAAGTAAATTAATCACTATAGCAGTGGCATAAAAGTGGGTCAGTTGATACAACATTGACCAATTGCTTTGGGAGAAATACTGGAATTTGATTGCTGCATAATTCGCACAGGGGCTGATTATACTTTGTAAAAAGAGGGCCGACATTTGATGAATACCTCGATCAAACAAGTCGATCAAAACTGGATTCTGGCATATGCAAGGGTGCTTTGATGCATCTTGCAGAGACCAAAGGATTTTTTTTTGGGGGGGGGGGGGGTCCGTGTTATACACAAGCGCTACGTTGAGGATTTGCTGATGCTATAAGGTCCCAATGAAGGAGGATCCTCAAGATACATAAATTGAAGAATAATCACCTCATAACCATAGCGACGGATGTCAGTGCTGAGAAATGTTATTTAGATGTATTCGATACCAGTGTCAATCCGAGTATCCTGCTACTTCACAGTCTGGTTTTTAAATGTTTTTACCTTTAAAGATATGTAGCTGTCAGCTGGGGCGACAGTGGGTGAGCGGGAACCGATTCACTGTCTTGCTGAAGGACATTGGGGGGAGGATAAATGGCTTTTGATGGATACACAGTAGCTGTCGGGTGGGATAGAACCTGTGACCTTTCCGATAAAGGAAGGTCTCTGTACCCACAAGGCCACCTGGCCACCTCATTTCTTTTTATTATAGACAAGAGCCAAGGTCAAGAATACCGTATGTGTGCGTGTTACATTTGCAGTCCACTAGTATGTCAGACAGAGATAATGCTGGACCTGAACGGAGACCCTGCTGGTGATCCCAGCACAAATAGGAGGGATGACTCTCTGCAAAATGACCACGTCTGCCCAGGTTTGATAGGATAGGTGGTCACTACCAGCAGAGAAAAATAACTAATTCCAAGTACTCTGTTTAATTAAGTAATTTTTTCATGCACTTGTATTTTTTTTTTTTTTTTTTTTTTTGTGAGTACACAACTACTTCCACAAAAGTTTATCTTTGATAGGTATCCAAACTGTTGTGCAGAGTTTTGCTGTCTAATATCTTTTAAACGCATGAATCTTATGCCAACTGGACGCCCAGTAAAAACAGTCCCAGGTCAAATAAAGGGCACTGTGCACACATGGAGATAAATCATTTCTTTTACAGAGCCTACCTTTACCGGTCCATTTTAATTATTTAAAAGCCCTATGATGCCTAAATAGTGGCCAATAAAAGTCATGGATTATTAATCAGATTTTAATTTAAATGATTTCCACGTCCAGTATGATCACAGAGCCTAAATAGAGAGAGTTGGGAAATGTCCGTAGGTGGGTAATCCAGCAGACTCATCCCCCACCTGGCCCTGCACCGCCATAATGAGACACCCAGCGAGTAGAAAGCAATGCAGCCGGCAGAAAGAAAGCGCCAAGCAATCTTCCGCAGAGCCAAAGATCTCAGCTGCACCCTGAGAGGCTTCACTCCTCTGATGCTTATTAATCCTGAGAATGAAATGAGGTTAACAGCGCCGAGTGGCTCAGAAACAGCCACCAGCGCTATGGTGTGATTTTGATCCGATCGGATTGAGGAGACTCTTGAGTTTTTGAGGTTCTGACAGGCAAAACGAGAGAAGACTTGTGAAGTGAGATATCTGTGACTTTTTAAAAAAAAGAAAAAAAGTGACGTATTCTTTTAAATGACTGACAGACGCAGTTTTCTTAAAAACATTAAGTTTACTTAAAAGAGCAACCAGTCTTTTTTAATGGATGAAGATACTGACTGATTTTCTTTTTCCATGTTTAGATTTTTGGAAATTAATTCTGCTAATTTTGGGTTTGAATTTTTTTTTCTTCAGTGACGTTGGTGATGGTTTAATACACTGCACTGTTTTTACTTGTATACTTGTTTGTTCAAATCACCTCGAGGTCCATTTAGGAGCTGTTCTGGAGCTTTCAGTCATGTCACATGATCTTCATCAGCAGATAGAGTTTGCTCATTTGTTATGGAAGTGTAGCTGTTCAACACAGGTGACTCCTCGTTCAGTGTTCGTTCAAAAGCAACTGACAAAATAATCTCACCTCAAGGTCCATTTAGAAGCTGTCCCAAAGCTTTTGATCACATCACATGATCTTCACCTGCAGTTCCCAAGATCAAGGATTAGCTTTGGTGTTCAACTTTTAAGCCAACATTGACAAGACGTCCTTCAAGTGCTCAGGACAGTGTTTTAGATATATTTATTTCGTGCCTCGATCCTTGAATTCCTTACTTGATATTTCTAGACCTATATATGTTTTAATATACCTTAAATGGCCTACTGCAACATTATGGGCCTCTTCAGTCATTAAAATGTGTTAACGGGCTTAATTTTACAACCATACTCTAAACACAGGGAGTCTGCATTTGTGTAAACAGTAAGGAGATTTTTATTTATTTATTTTATGGAATATCTGGGCTAATTATTCTGTTAGCAGAGATACTATATTACACAACCCAACAGCTCACGTATTGTGTATTTGCTGTTTTCTCCCCTTGTAGAAGTGCCACTGCCATATCGTCAGCACAGTCTTGGTGTATCCATAGCTTGTTGCAAATAATATCTGCCATGTTTTTATTTGATATATATTTATTTAAAATTAAGTGGCATAAATGAATCGTTGATAAACTTAAACACTTGATAACACTAAATATGAACCTAGTTTCTAATTCATGAGAGTGATGTAATTAACCACTTTATCAAGCCAAAAATTAAAAGTGTATTTCAACTTGGCGTTTGGTATGTCTTTATAAAAACGATACATAAAAATATTAGTATTTTTTAGTATTAGTATAGTATTTTAAACATTTATTCCATATTACAAGTGGTTTTCTAAATGTGTCACCCTGTGTTTTACTTTTTAATGTGCTTCTCATCCTCCTCTCTATAATTGTCTGTGTTAATCCAATCTACTTTTCATGGACAAGTCCGGGTTTTTGTGTGAAATCCACATTCAAAGTGTCAGAGTATGTTTCATGCTTTATTTTTATGCTCTGATGCTTCTTAGTTATTTGTTTTATGTTTCTTAATGCATGACATTAAATGGAATTTTACTCATCTGGGTGAGCCACTAACACAGCACAAATTATTGCTTCAATAATTTGCATTTTCATCCTGCTCTGATTCTTATCTGCAAGATGGAAATGAATGCTTATAATTTTATGACTCATACATATTACTTTGGGGCCAAATCTGATTGTGCAGTATGGATTATATATTGAACAGGGAATCTGAAATATGATATTCATGTTTTGGTGTTTGATGTTTTACTGAAGGGACGTCACTTTGAAATCCACTGTCACTCAAATAAATGTTTAGATGATATGCAACGTGTACGCCCAGTTGGATATTCATCTTTAGAGCTGCTATAATTAATTCATTTATTTATTTTCTAAATCTTAGCAATGGATCAGATGACTGTGTGTGTGTGAAAGGTATTGTGTGTGATGTGATTCTCATCAGTTCTCCTCAGCCCCACAGAGCATCCTTCAACTCATTGTTTTTGTTTTATGGCACGCTACTGTTTTGTTTCAATCTCATGCCTCTAATCGACCTCATTTTTTATAGCAGCAGGCAGCTGGTTTCCTGGCTTAAACTTTCTAAAAGCCGCCCAGCACCTAAACACCAGGAAAAAAAACAAAGTTAGCAAATGGCTGTCGCACATAATGCAGCATTAAGCTGCTAAAGACCCAGATATTTCCCTCAGGAGTTGGTGAAGGCAAAAACAGAGCTTAAATCAGAGTAGAAGTTGGACTGATATTCATCGGTGTCCAGAAACAAACTCCAACTGAATCCTAATATTAATCCATGTCAGCTTGAAGTGTACATAGGTAACTATACACACACATTCGACTTTCAGTTTCTGCCCATGGAGCTTTTTGATTAGCCATGACGGCTCCCATTGCACATGCTCTCTAGCCTGTTCTTTTTTCTTTTCATTCTAAAACTGCTCTTTCTGTGTTCGAGAGGATTTTTCCAAGTTGAGACTAAAGAGCACCCAGAATAGCACACAGAACAAGCTTCACCGTGTTAAAACAATAAGCATTAGAGTGAAGCAAAAGAGACATTTGTAAAAATGATAATGCAGTTGGGTTATTACTTGAAAACTGACCCTCTTTAGAGAGAGCCGTTTCAAGAACAGTAATGAAAAACACTGGAGCTGTGGCTGAAGTTATTAAACATTAATTATGGATCCTGTCATCTTCATTGAATGTAGAGGTGGTAAAGCAGCCCAGGACAGAATATGTTTCATTCTGGAAAATGTTCAAGGGCCACTCAGAAGTCTTTCATAGTCTGGAAGTGGCCCCTGAGCGGGACTTTGAGTGCCACTGATCTACGGTAGCATGTGTCAGCGAGACCATCTGAGCACGTAATTAACTGGAGGAGTTGGCGCCTCTCGCTCGCCGTGGTGGCAGGAGTACAAAACTTTTCTTCGGTACACGTTTGCATAGTGATAAGGAACCTTTTTTTTTTGAAGGTGTGATATGTTCTTCCCTGCAGAGGTTCGAGGGGGTCTTTGCTTAAATCAGAAGCCCACATAACGAATGCAGGGCAGCGTTTTGACAGTGCTGCAGGCAAGATTGCTTACACTCCCTTCAGTGTCTGAGCTCATCCAGGAACACATAAGTGAAATAGGGGTCATCGCACTTCTCTGAAGTTACAAAAAGTTCCCACTGTGTGTGTGTGTGTGTGTGTGTTTGTGTGTGTGTGAGGGGCAGTGACTGAATGAAAATGCGAGGCAGCAAATCCTTTGCCTTCTATTTATATATTCTTTTGAAATTCCTGGCGCTCCTCTATCTCCCGCTTTCATGGTTGATACGGCCTAGAAATGTGGTGCGGTTGCAATTCTGCTCACTCAACTGCTCCATACGGCTTTTATTGGGCAGCAACAACAGCTAACCATCATGGCCAACAGCCATTAAGAGCAATGGCACACACATGGTCTTTGTGCAGCGTCCCCTGTAGCGCTTGATGAAAAGTGCTGCCGTCAAGAAACAGTGCAACAAGCAGACGATGATATTTGTTACCTGAATGATGCTTCAGGGCTTTGATGGAGTGGCCAGGAAATATGGGCGCCAGGGTTTCTGCCCCATTGGCTAAGGGGAACATTTCCCCACAGCCTCGCCATCAGTTTTCCCGAGGTATGATTCTCCCCTACAGCTTTCCGTCAAAGTGTTGCCCTCCAGCCCCATGCCGCTGCACTGCAATGTATAACATGGCCAGTTTGTCTGCACAGGAAATATGAGCATATGCTGTGCTGTATGTGTTGACCCGATCCGCTGCCGAGTGGTGCGACACCTTAAGCCAACCCTGCCTGCCCACGCTGAACAATGGCTGCTTCTCCCAAATTAGGTCATAGCATTTGCATAGAAATTGGTTCTAGATTTGGAGATGGGCCCTCAAAAAACTCTCCCCCTCTCTCCTTCTTCCCCCTCTCCGTCTGTGTCAAACACAAACAGAGTCCTATAGCGAGCTTGCTCCTTTAAGGCCCAATCACTTCGGAACAATGAGCTCTCCTCAAGGAAGTCAGAGCAGAGGACATGATGAGAAATAGATCTAAGGCGACGCTTCATGTTTACCAAAAGGGTGAGTGGCAACGAGAGAGGATTTAACATGCAGAAGTTCTCTGTACAGCATTCTCTCTTAAGATGTCTGTAATTTACATGCCTTTGGTCCTTCAAAATCCATTCCCGGTTGTTTCATATTCATATGTTGATTATATAAGGAGGTCCTTAGAGTTTAACAGTCTTTAACTGCAAATATGCCTGTAATTTCTGCTTTGTTGAAGAGTAAAAAGGCGATTGAATGGGCTGAGAGAAGGGACATTTGGCCTCGGCAACAGCTCCTCCAAAAGTCATTGCCTTTAAAATAATCCACATGAGCATTTTTTGATGTGGAACCCCTATTGGCGAGATGATAATTGTCTCAGATCTGCCACAGCTACAGCCTAGGCGAAAAATAACCTGCCTGTTTTAATGTTACGAAAGACAGGAAATGGCAGTATGGTTGGTGGTGTACCGTATCTCTGGGTGGCATTCTCTGGGTAAAAACTCCAGGGCTATTTTCCAGGGCTCTACCACAGCCCTCATTGCCAAACTCTCACAGCCAGGTACACCGTCTTCAATAAACCTTTCTGACACCGCCCTGAACTTTTACCACTCTCTCTCCGATAGTGAAAAAGGTGTTTTTTTTGATGATCCAGGGTTGTAGGAAAGCTGATAAATGTCAGGGGCTGATAGCTAAACTGCAGCCCGAGCAACAGGGGTCTGGAGAAAACGAAGTAGAGAAAATGGCATTCTGTTGTGGAGACGCTCAGCAATAGTGACAGCTACCACCGCGGGCATCATGAGCTAATGCCACGCTGCCTGGTGCAGGTGTCTGAACCTAAAGAGCACCTTTCAGTCACATCTGCCATATCAGAGTGTGAGGGCCTCGCCAGCTTGGCCATGGCAGAGCTGAAATAGGGGCTGCGAGTTAACAGATGGAAAGTTTTCTGCCCACTTTGTGAATGTCACATGTGTGATTCAGAGTGTCAGTATGACTATTTTAGGCTGACATCCTCAGAAAAGAACTCATCACCCTTGCGCTGTGATGTATGGAGCAGGGAGCAGAAATTGTCCCGGTGTCAAGAGAAACCTGACAAATGTCTCACAGAGAGGAAAATCAGCCGGCTCGAGCAACTTTATGGAACATTATCTGCCAAGGACAGTTTGTTTTTGCGGTTAGGTGATGATGTATAACATTTCACAGCTAGCTTAGACGTGTGTTTCTTCAGTTGTCAGGCGAATTGGGAGCTGAATCTGATCCTGGTTAGACGTGATAATGGGCGACACGCCGTTTTTCCACATTACGCACAAACTCTTACATCAAAGCTGCATATCAGAATTCAAAAATAATGACCTCACTCTCCTTTTATACATGTACTGTATGTGATATATAATGTAGTATTTTACAGTAATAGAATACATCACACCTTCCTTTTTGAATGGCTCCCGACAAACATTTCTTGAAGATGTAACTGAAAAGTGGCGTATGATTTGATTTGCATTCGTGGATGAGCCATGCAGTTTTCGCAGAGCTCTTTACAAGCTGTTACAATTCAAAGGGGTTTGACTGGACAACACCAGAGACTGAGTTTGGATTTTTTCATGAATTGGTCATTGAAATTTTAAGCCTTTTATATCCCCACAGGGTGCATATAATCATATTACTCTGTAGGCATCGTCAAAAAAATGGTACAGACTTTGCTCTGAACTCGTTAATTTTTTTATTTTATTTTTTTTTTTTTGTAGCTGTAAATTCTTCTTTAGTTCAACATCAATGCCCTGAATGTCTTAAGGTATTATTTAACTTGAGTGATTTGATTTTAAATTTCACTGAAAAGAGGCTGAAACACAGCATGCCAACCCTAAAAGCTCCATCTGATTGAACACTGTGTAATGGGTTCCTAAATAAAAGAACAAAGGAAGGAAACCTTTTATTTGCTAGTGGAAGAACAATTTCTGCTATGCGGTATTTACCCGACAGAATAGGCTGTTGATGGGGTTCTGAATAAACCATAAAAAAAATCATCGTTTTTTGACAGCTGAGTCTGGCAGGAATACGATTGTGTCTCAGGTTCCAGGCATACTTCCCTCTATAATTTAAATTAACGGCAGATCACAATGCGTCTTGGACTCTGAACATAACCCCATTTAGCCTCCACTTTACTGTTTCCTCGAGTCCAAAATTCACATCATGTGTTTGAGAGAAGACATAAACGCTGTCCTCGCAGAGACTAAATGTCCCGTCTGATTATTTATGCACTCGCCTTCTGAAATACACAGGTCTTTTCCGATGGGAGGTGAGGGTACGTGCTGGACGGGTTGGCGCCCTCCTGCCGTAATGGCCAACATAAAGGTAAGTTAACAGCGAGAAATGTTTTACAGCCGGTTGAAGAGAGGAATATAAAGTAGAAATCTCATGGCTTTGTATGGACCCTTAAATTTTACGGCATATGCAAAAAGAAAGAAAGAAAAAAAAGTCCCATGGATGTTGGGCATAAAATGAAGCAGGGTTTAGGTGAATTTGGTCCAGAATGGATAGGTTCCAGCACTCTAAAGAAATTCATCCCCTGCTCCTCTGCAAACGAGCCGGGGTGTTAACACTGTTGACATTAGCGGCGTAGGCGTACCGGGCAGTAGAAAAGGACAGTCGAGTGTGTGCTGAAGTCCCTCCGGCAGTATTCAGCGTTTGTCTCCGTGACCTGGGACTACCTACCGACAAAAGTGCTACCTCATTTCAATGCTAATGTGCTGTTATGGGTATTTTCAAAGCGTTGCTGCTATTTATTATGATTCAGCTTACCTGAGAGGCGCCGGTTAATCCTGTAGATCCCCGCAGAGCTGCTGTGCACCAAGAGGTCATGGAGATAGTGTTTAAATAGACTCTGCCTCCCATATAATTCCAAGGGGAAACCGACAGGCCTGTATGCAGCTAACAGATTTTTCTCCCTTTTTCCTGCACATCTGTTATATGGCAGCAAGGTAAAGATCACAGGATTAACTAAGACACTGTTTTCTTATTCCAACACCTCCTGTTTTTTTCTCTTTTTTTTAAATATAAAAGCACTGTATATTTATGCCTTAACATGTACCATAACCCGCAGGCTGGCAAGACACCATCACCAGTGATGAGAGTTTCTGAGCAGGTTTTGACTAGAAGACAGCAAAATAAAATGTATATGGAATATGGACTCTGTAATGGGAAAAAAGACAATCTCAAATGGCCTCCAGCTGTTTACTTTAATAGACGTTAAGATATTGGAAAATGTATATGCCAACCAACAGTTGATGCAGCCAAAGACTAGTGAAATACAGTACGTCCTCATGATCATTGTTGTTGCAAAATATCATAGCAAAGTAGTACAACTGACCAGACTACAGATGGTGCCAAAAGTGAGGCAGATTCTGAAGTGGGTGTCCTAATTTAGAGCACCTCTTCCTCCACCAGGAGGTGATTCATATCCACAGGATTGATCCCACGCGTCCGCTGAATGCAGCTGTGTTAGGTCTCAGCCCAGACACCCGATGGAGGTGTGTCGGCAAGGGGGGCATCTGAAGCAGAAAGTCTGTTCTTCAGCAGCCAAGGCTCCAGTGCTTTTTAAGAACGGCTGTGCCTGAGTAGACTGGCCCCAACATTTAATTTATTTTTGGACCCAATATCTTATTTTCTCTCCCAAGTCATCATTGGAAAGAAAATCCTGTGGACATATTTTCTATGATTGTTGGTCACCTTTTATTTTGCAGTTGGAAAATGGAAAATACAACTGAACTGCTGTGATTTTTTTTTCTCTTCTTTTTTCCTACTGGTTACAATTTTTTTATTCATCTATTTATTCTCTCTCTCTCATTTATTTCTATACCTTGTGTGGCCTGGGATGGGGTTTTGGGTGGGGTGGGGGGGTTGAAACATGTAGACTGCTTTCTGTGGTATCTATTTTTCAATAAATGTTTTTTCCGATATTTTTGTATCTTACAAACATATTGACAACACAATTGCAGCTCATTATTGATTTGTGGTGGCACTTGTTTTAATAACTCTTCTGAGCATAACACCATCTTATATTTACTTTGTGTCTGTCTTTGTTCAGTAGAGTATATTAGTAGAACTCTAACACCCCCTCTCCTGCTTCACAGATTTGCTGTGTGTTCATAAAGGCCAAGTCAATAACTCTTGCAATGCAGCATTAAATATTAATGTCATGTCAACTGTCAATTGGTATAAGGCCTCTGCACTATATATTGTACGTTCACAAATGTATTTCAACGGCAGCAGTAACCGTCTCCTCCACCATATCTTGTTTCATTTATTTTATTTTCACACCCTCCAACAAACAACACACCTGATCTCATCCAGCCCTGATTTTCACCGTCTTCAGATTTCACCTGACATCAGAGCTAAAGGTAAAAGAATACAGAAGTCTCCTGCTGGAAGCACTCTGCTGTTTGACCAACAGGCCGTGGAGAGGATGCCAGATGTTTTCCATGATGTTCAATAGTTTACGCAGCATTCTCGCCTCCGCAACTGACTCTGAGGGCCCCAGAGAAGGGTCCCCGGCCCTGAGTCAGGCATTCCTGATCAGTTTCTTCTGTTTGTGTGTGTGTGTCACTCTGTTGCTGCTGCCCCAGCAGACTGCAGAGAGCAATACTGGCACCGGCCAAAGCAGACTGGTAACAGATCTGAAACACTCTAGCTGCACACATGCCACAAAGAAGTCCACGAGGTCTCTCCTGTACTCTGCCTCCTCTCCATCACTGACAGTCCCAACAACTGCTGAGTCATGTAATGACTCATGCGGGTGACAGGACTCAGGAGTTGTAACAAAAGAGGTGCAATTTTTCCAAGTTCTCTGATCTTGTAGCCACCCAACCGCACATCATATATCAATAAAAGATCGTGTGGGTACACGAGTTTCCATCTGACTGTTGTTAAGGCTCATTTTCAAATTAGGCAAACAAAAACCTGAGTGAAACTTTGTGGACTTGGTGTACACACCTGCAGATAGCAAAGGTGATGTTGAGGTGAAGGCTCCCAGTGAGAAACTGAGACAGCCTCTCCATTTCTATCTTTCATCCCAGACGTGTGAAAACTTTCCCCTCCCGCCTCATCCCTTCGTTGATGTGCTTCATATAGGCTGCCGGGTCACGTTTGGCGAGCCCAGTCAGTTTTAATCACACTCCGCTTGTAGTGCTTCCAGCGGCCAATCGCTGCAACTGTGGGAAAACCAGGAGAAGGTGGAGGTGAGATGAATACCAACCCCCAGGCAACTGATCTGAGATCAGTGCAGATGAGGTTACTGTAGAGAAGATCAAAGCAAGGTGGTCAAGAGTTAGACTTTCTTAATAAACCAAAACTCCTAAGTCTTTCGTTTATATCAGGGTTCTTTTTTTTTTTTAACTTGTGGAGTTAATTGGATAGAGCCTCCCTTTGCTCTTAAAGCAGCTTCAGCTCTTAGTGGCATTGATTCCACAAGATTTTGGAAACTTTCCTTTGAGATTCTGGCCCATGTTGACAGGACTGCGTCACGTCATTTCCGCACATTTGCCAGCTGTACATTCACGATGCCGATCTCTCGTCCTACCACAGACCAAAGGTTTGCTACTGGATTCAGATCTGGTGACCTGGGAGGCCACTGATGTTCACTGAGCTCGTCGTCTCGTTCATGAAACCCGTTTGAGGCGGCTTTTGCTTTGTGACATGGAGCATCATTCTGCTGGAAGTAGCCATTAGAAGATGGAAAGTTGTGGCCATAAGGAGGGACATGAACAGCAACAACACTCAGGCAGGCTGTGGCATTCAAACCATGACTGACTGGCATTAAGTGGCTAAACATGGGGCTGAAATCCAGATTCATCAGACCAGGCTACATTTATCCAGTCCTCAACTGCCTAATGTTGGTGAGCCTGTGTACCACTGCAGCCTCAGATTTCTGGTTTTGGCTGACAGGAGTGGAACCTGACTTCTGCTGTTGCAGCCCATCTGCCTCATTTTCAGTGTGTTCTGAATTCTGAGAAGCTTTTCCTGCTAACCACGGATGTAGAGAACTGTTGTCTGAGTTACCGTAGCCTTTCTGTCAGCTCCAACCAGTCTGCCCATTCTCCTCTGACCTCTCTCATCAACAAAGCTTTTCTTTTCTTTCCTCAGAACTGTCGCTCACTGGATGTTTTTTTGTTTTTGGCACCACTCTGGGTAAACTCTATAGACTGCTGTGTGTGAAAATCCCCGGAGATCAGCAGTTTCAGAAACACTCAAACCGGCCCGTCTGGCACCAACAATTATGCCACAGTCAAAGTGACTGGGATCACGTTTTATCCCCATCCTGATGGTTGAAGCGAACATTAACCAAAGCTCCTTACTTGCATATGCACATGAGACCAGGCTGGGCCGATTTTTAATTTATTAAGGGTGTACGTATTTAAAAAAAAAAAAAAAACTAAGTTATTAAACTCTAAACTTGTGACCTTGTAAATCGAAACTATAATTGGTGTGAAAATGGGAGAAAGAACAAAAACAAATTGAACACCTTGTTCATAACAACCATGTTTCAACCCGAGTTATTCCGAGAGTTCAGGTTCTCGGCTCTCTTTATATTTCACCCCGATGCCCCCTCCTCAAGTGATAACCGCGGGCGACGCACAAAGAAGGAGGCGGCCATTGGCGACACGCTGCACGCCTCGGGCTGTTCCACCTAGAATCAGCCCCCGGTGACACCATGTACAGTATCTGCTGTTGTTGCCACAGTCGCTGCTCTGCTACTTGCTGCTGTCCAGTGTAGCAACACTGACATCTCTTGGCTCGATGGGAAACTGCCACTCGGGCATGTCCTCTGTGTCACTGAGGCTCTCTGATATTCGCTTATATTCACATGTCCAGCAAGATATGAATTTCTTAATTTCTCTGGCTTGGAGGACATTTTCATATATTATAAAATAAATATGAATAGATGCTCTAGTCATGATTTGGTACATCTATCTCCATTGAGAAATTACCTTTTACGGAAGCATTGGGGAATAGCTTCAATTTGGTTAGTTTCCCGTTTTCAGGTATTCTGTCAAATGGCACAAAGGATTGTTTGTCTTCTAGTACACAAGCTAGTTTGCTCTGTAGTAAGATGTGTATCGACTGGTATTTGTCAGAGTACTTTCCCGGAGCTTTGTGAGTCTCTGATCACCCTGGCACCAGCTGGCTGGTTGGACTTTAACCCTTAAAAATACCGTGTCCCACCGGTGGGACACTTTGAACCTCAGCACTGCTACTGTAGCTGTATTTTTGTCTGCACTGGATTCAGTCTTTACACAACTCTGAGAAACTTGACATTGCCTGAAAGGTCTAAGTCTCCTGATTCTGTCCGTGCAAAGCATTTTAGGATCCATATCACTGCAGCAGCTGCTGACACACACTGATTCAGAATTGTGGCTATGGGTCTAAAGTACACAAAAGGTCCTACTAGTGACCTTATGTTCACTTTTTCATGCTGAAAAATAATAAAAAGTGTAGAAAACAGGCAAAGCCTCTTTCATCCATTTGACTTTAAAGTCCGGAATAATGCTTCTACATTTTTGTTGTTATTTCTCTACCCTGCAGGTGTGAATAAAGGCTGATTCCGTGTATATCACCAGTTGGACCAAACGCTACACCTCACTAATATTCACTATACTGCCACTGGTTTAACCGTAGATTTAAATTAACTATGTTGTGGCAACAGAAACCACAGCTCTGCTCGGTGGGACTCTCTCTCCTGCCATGACTGGACGCGACCAGCAGGGGCGCTGGTCGCCGTTTTGTCTTCCCGTCTGACATGAAAAGAAGGCGCCGATATAGAACCGGATGTGCGCGCATGCGCACGGCGCATTGTTGTTGCCGGCTTCTGTCACCGGGAAATGGTGAGAAAACACTGAGAAATTAATGATTACGACTCTGTGCTTGTAAACATGAAAGTGAATATTGTAGCTTATTAATTTTAAAAGAATAAAGAGACTTTTGGTCGCACAGTTTTCCCCATCAGTGTCATTTGGAAATAGTAATGATTTAAAAGATGCAAACTTTACAGTAAAACTATTCATAAAGATACTGGATTGTTTTTAACCATGTAAGTGGGTTAGTTTAACTATTTGACGGTATTAAAGCTATATTTTTTCTGCACCTAAATCTAATGCAACACATGTACTTATGTACTTCATCTGCGCATGTAAAAATGAACTATCTTGATGCTGTGTGTCGAGTTTTAATCTCATTTAAATCCCTGTCCCTCCAGGTGAAGCTCTCAGATGGAGTCAGTATGTGAGCTGGTTCATGGAGCCGAGGAGGAGGCGGAGGAGGTAGGAGCTGGTGAAGCCATGCTCTGGTCCATCCAGGAGGCTCTGGAGAGGCAGACCCTGCAGATAGGAGCGTCGGCCTGCGGGGCCACGGCGGTGGTGGACGTGCTGAAGGCCCTCGGGGTGGACGTGGCCCCCGAGGAAGCCGACCGCTGCGTCAAGACTCGCCTGAGGAGGAATGAGTCACCTCTGCCCGACTACCTGCTGTCCAGGAGTGAAGCCGGTAAATGTCCTGATGCATAGGTGCATATAACTACATCTGAGGTTGTAATTCATCAGACATGAGCTCACCAGGTTTTAGTGGTGAAATGACAAACTCCCATTTTAATTTCGAATTAAACGACTTCTCTTCTGGCTCTTTCAACAGTTTGAAACTTTTAATTGAGTTTAAATCTGTTTTGCTTCTTTCTCAGAATCTCAAACTAAATTGGGCTTGGTTCTGTTTTTACCCTAAAAACATTTATTTTGTTGTACCGTTAATTATGTAGGAACAGAGATAAGTCTTCATTAGAAAATTAAATTGTGATAAGCACCGACAGATTATGATGATTTTTCAGTGACCTGCGAGCTCTCATCTGAAACCTTAATTACTTCAACAATCTTTTATTATAAACCTAAAGAAAATGAGTCCCTTTTTTATATGAAAATTAGTTCATCTGAAACCGTCTAGAACCTGATCCAGCTAATTATCAAAAAGCAGAACTGAAGTGCAGGTTTGGGTTCAAGGACTTTTTGATCTGGCAACAGTTACAGATGAATTTTTCAACCAGCCTCCAAGGACCTAAAAATCTAGACATGTTACATTAAGAATCTCATCTGGATCCCTTTTTTGGGGCCCTACATGGAATTTAGTGGTTCCTCTGCAGACAACTTGTGATGGTGCTGCTGCTAATTAACTCATGTAATTTTTTTCAATGTAAACATGAATGGGACTAAAGCTGCAACTAACAAATTGTTTTCATTATTGATTAATCTGCTGATTATTTTCTTGATTAATTGATGAATCGTGTAGAGAAAGAAACATGTTTTAATCTCCCTCAGCCCACGGTGATGCCTTCAAATAACTTGTTTCTTCCGACCAACAGTCTGAAGTAACAGTTTACTAGCGTGTCTGACAAAAAATATCAAATCCTTATATTTCTTTTCCTGTGTTCGTATTTTTTTTCTTAAAAAAATTATCAAAACACTTATTTGATGATCAAAATAGTTCCTGATTAAATTGCTGTTGATCGACTAAACAACTAATTATTTATAGGCTCTCTGTTTTTCTTCTCCACCTTATCACATCCCCCTCTGATCACTTCAGAAAAACAGGAGCAGTCTACAGTTTCAAAAACTGCATCTTTCATATATACCAATAAATGTATAGAAAATAGCAGATGCATTGTCTCTGTGAGTATGTTTCATCTACACATTTGGCCCCTGGCGTTTACCTTGTAAGGCCCACTCCCCTTTTTTGAGTGATCCACCTAAGTTAAACCAAATGTTGAAGGACTCATTAAACTCTTGAAATGCTGAGGAAGAAAACAAATTTTTTGCTTTTAATCTGGTTTTCTTTTTGACAGTGTCTACAATAACCAAAAAGACAAGTCTAATCCATCAATACATGTATTGTATTCATATTGATGTAGCTTTAATTTTTGTTTTTTTTATTTCATTTCACTAAATTAGCAGATATTACACCATAAACACTTGGCATGAGCTCTAAACTCCAGCCAACTGCTCTGTGACATTTCGGGTAGTGAAATATTAATACATGAAGAATGACTTTGCATAGGTGCGTATCTTAACTCGGCTCCACAGGCAGTAATATTTCAGGTGTCACAGCTGCGAGCAAGGGCTATAACTTCCCCCAAGTGAATGAGGCCGGGTAACGTCTTGAACCCATAAGCGCAGCTTCCTGCCAGCGTGACAGCTGGTTGCTCTGCCAACCAGGCAAATTCAAAAGTACCCTCTTGAATTAGACAAAGAGTTTTTATGTCTCTCGGAGGAGAGACTGTAATTGACTTTTTCAGCTCTGTTAGACAGTTTTTACATTGACATTTCAGGCATTTAGCTCAAGCTGTCATCCCCCACGTGAGGTTCTGAGGGGAAAAGAAACATGTATATGTATGCATATATATATATATATATATATGTGTGTGTGTGTGTGTATAAATACAGTATATTTGCAGGTCTTCAACATTAAAAGTATGTTATGATAAACAGATCCTATTTTTAAAGTGAACATACATGTGATTAAAAAGGTCAATTGTGCTCTTCATCTCCTTTTAGGTGCTACTCACGCTCAGCTCATCGCGGGAGCGGAGGAGGCCAGTAAAGGGGCGGTGATGGGCCGTTTCTTCCACCTTCACCCTCGCCGGTGGGTGAAGCTGGTCCCCTGGCTCGCACGCTGGATCCAAAAGGGCGCCGTTCCCGTGGCGACCATGAACATGCAGCAGGCTGTGGCCGAGGGAGAGGAGGTGCCCGACGCCTGGCACCACCAGCTCATATTCGGGGTCGCGCCCAATTCTGTGTTCATGACCAACCCTTTAGATGTAGGTGAGTAGCAGGAAGGAAACGGCTCGTCCTCTTGGGTTGAAGTGTTCGTCATCTCGTGTTAAAAATTTCTCCAGTGAGCGAAGGAGAGATGCACCAGCGACTCTGCAGTGAATCCGTGCTGCTGATTCGTCGAGAGGACGTCCTGCAGCGATTGACGCCGGATTCCTGTCTGTCTAGCCTTTCAGAGATCCAGGCCAACCCGCAATGGGAAGCCCTGGATGTTGAGGGTAAATCATTTATTTAAGGCTTTTTTTGTGCTGTTTTTTTTTTTCATTTTGTGAAAATATCATACAGATTTTTTCTTCCTTTTCTCTTACGATCAGGTCAGGTGAGACGGATGGCCCGAGAACACCAACAGGATCAAGAGCAATCCTTGACACACATCATGATCCCTGCAGCATACAGCTCAGGCATCACACTCTTCGCCCTACAGCGATCAGGGCTGGGACAGGAACTCCTCAACGCACCCGACCTCCCTCTGTTGTGACTGGACTGGACCTCGATACTGACGCTTAAAGATGTTTTGTTGTGATATGAGCAATAAAACGGTTATTATGACATTTCATTGAACAGAAACTGACCGTCCAATAATTTAATTGACATACTGTCGACCATGGACATTTCTATCAATGATGCCTGTTGTTTCCTGTTGTTTTCTTGCAATAAGGTTTAGACAGCCCTTGAGTTGTTTAAAGATGCTATTTAGTTTCTCGGTTGAAATCTTTTATCAGATTGTTAAAAAATTGCATCCGTCACTTTTACAAGAGCAATTCTGTCTTATTTTAGAGCTATTATTTAAAGGTCTGGTGTCTGACTCATGTTGTTTGCCTGCTCACTCACTACTGATGCCTGTCTTAGCCAGGACACTCGAAATAGACCTTTTTAGTCTGAATGGCTTTCATTTAAAAAAAAAAAAAAAAAAAAAAAAATGGATGAAGGTTAGGATAAAAGGATAAAAAAACAGGAGCCTATCACACTACTGTACCACAGTTGTTTTTAGAATACTTGTGAATCAGCTCAAATAAGACGAAATTAAAAGAAATAACTTACGGGATTTATACACAAAGTGAATGAACAGATTTGGTCAAGTACTGACGTTTTGAGGTACTTGTACTTGAGTGATATACAGTGGAGTACAATTTAAAGTAGCATGAAATGAAAGCAGAGGGAAATGTACTCGTTACTCCACATTTATTTTTGCAGCTCTAGATACAAGTTCCTTTCAGATAAAGATTTTACACTAAAGAAAAAAAACATGATGAGCTTATTAAATACATCGTAAAAGATTTAAGTGGTGGTTCACAACCTTTTTGTCTTGTAATTCCTCAGATGTCTTAGAAGTCTGAGCTGTGAGCAGCTCCTAAGAGACTTGCTCCTCTCAACGTCTCACGTGGTCTCGTTTTCACTCTTTCCCTGTATTTTTGTGAGTGATTTAAATCTTACTGACTTTCAAGGATAAAAGGTGCAACAAACATAACTACATGTTTTCATACATATAAAGGAGAAGGAAATATTTTTTTAAAAAGTGGCTAAAGAAGTGAAACAAAAGAACATAAGGCATAAGGCAGAACATAACATCTCAGTACCACCAC
Organism: Istiophorus platypterus; assembly: GCA_016859345.1. Taxonomy (NCBI): domain Eukaryota; kingdom Metazoa; phylum Chordata; class Actinopteri; order Istiophoriformes; family Istiophoridae; genus Istiophorus; species Istiophorus platypterus. The sequence goes on along the minus strand of CM029131.1, from coordinate 8,731,666 downwards.
TACCACTGCTAATAACTTTCTTACATAAACCATCACAAGTTCTTTGGGTGTAAAAGCCAAATTTCACACCCCTAAAAATCCCTGTTTTCCTATTAAAAAATCTATTTGCACAAGGAAAACAAATGTACTATTCTAATTTAATATAAAATGTATTTTATCTACAAGGAGATGTAACAAATAAATCACCCATATCCCCTTTTGAAGGGAAAAAAAAACAACTAGATTTGGCATCGCACCTGGCATTTAATTAACTACAATTCCCACGATGCACTCGGTCTTTACACAACGAGGAAGTGGGGAGAATTTAAAAACAAAAAAGTTTGCTCCGAATAGTTTGAGCAACAAAAAAAAAGGTAAGAAAGAGAAAGAAAAGTATATTAAAGAAACTGACGCTTTTCAGTGTTAATGTCATTTGTCTCTTTTAGCTAAGTTTGTGCACCGTGTAGTCGACGTGTAGCTTCACTGAGCGCATCGTGGTGATCTATTGGATCCACGTGGTGTGTTGCAATCTGTGTCTGTGTGTGTGAGTGTGTGAGAGAGTGTGAGAGTGTGTGTGTGAGTGTGTGTGATAACACACACTGCATCCACCGTCCGTCTGCAGGCTCAGAGTGCGGGGACCCTCCTGACTGCTCACCAGACCTGGGCTCCGGCTATTTCCTGCTTCGAACCTACACCAACGCGCACAGGTGAGTGTCTGTTCAGCATGTGTGATGTTTATTTTACCACAGGGTCATGTGCTACTCTTTTCTTTTCTTTTGGGGAAGCCTGACATGTTTTAAGTCATAACTATTATTATTTCAGAGTCACTGCGTTTCACTTAGGCTTGTACTGTCTTTTGCTGTAAAAAAAGAAAACCCTCATTGAAGTTAGCTGGAATAAATGAACTCGGGACTGCATCAGAAATTAGACAACGCCTTCTATCATGTTAAATTTCAGAATAAGTGCATGTATTTTTACGGATGTGTAACCAGGCTGGTGATGCTTACTGCGGGTTAAATGCTCAGGTTGACTCATTTGACATATCTTACAATAGTTAAGCAAAGAAAAGTTTTGGCTTCAGTATTTAATTGAGCCCATCTTTTAGTTGTATACTTTAAAAACAACAACATACAGTGGGGTAAAGTCAAACAAGAGTATAAGGGGGGAAAATGTCAGAAATATGCAGTGAAGTCACTTTATAAAGTCGTTCATGATGATGCTACAGCATCTCAAATAAAGAGCAGTTTGTTTTAAGGGGCATTTAAATCACAAGCTTTGTCAGGAACATGTGTTTGATTTGCTCTCTGACATGTGAGTCACATGAGCCTAGTGATTTCAATCAGAACCGGTGACTTGGTTAATTGCGGGACATGCGCACCCGCCGCGCAACACTCACCCTTTTGTGCTGCGCTGCAGCGGCGCATTGGGGCCCTTCGCCTCAGTGAACGGGGCCCGGTGAGCGGTCAGGAGGGTCCCCGCACCCTGAGCCTGCAGACGGACGGTGGATGCAGAGTGTGTTATCACACACACTCTCACACACACTCTCACACACTCTCTCACACACTCACACACACAGACACAGATTGCAACAAACCACGTGGATCCAATAGATCACCACGATGCGCTCAGTGAAGCTACACGTCGACTACACGGTGCACAAACTTAGCTAAAAGAGACAAATGACATTAACACTGAAAAACGCCAGTTTCTTTAATATACTTTTCTTTCTCTTTCTTACCTTTTTTTTTGTTGCTCAAACTATTCGGAGCAAACTTTTTTGTTTTTAAATTCTCCCCACTTCCTCGTTGTGTAAAGACCGAGTGCATCGTGGGAATTGTAGTTAATTAAATGCCAGGTGCGATGCCAAATCTAGTTGTTTTTTTTTCCCTTCAAAAGGGGATATGGGTGATTTATTTGTTACATCTCCTTGTAGATAAAATACATTTTATATTAAATTAAATTGAATTTTAAAAATGAAATAAATAAGGCTTGAACCATTATAATTGCAGGCATTTGCTGCTTTTTGGGCAATAGAATAGTACATTTGTTTTCCTTGTGCAAATTGATGATTTAATAAGAAAAACGGGGATTTTAAGGGGTGTGAAATTTGGCTTTAACACCCAAAGAAGTTGTGATGGTTTATGTAAGGGAGTTATTTGCAGTGGTAGTGGTGGTACTGAGATGTTTTACTCAAGTGAAAGTACTGATACAATTATTTAAAGATAAAGCTCAGTCTCTTGTGACGCCAGCCTTGTATTATTATATCATTCATTATATAGCCTCAATTTTATAATCACACAGCCTTATGTTCTTTTGTTTCACTTCTTTAGCCACTTTTTAAAAAATATTTCCTTCTCCTTTATATGTATGAAAACATGTAGTTATGTTTTTGCACCTTTTATCCTTGAAAGTCAGTAAGATTTAAATCAAGCACAAAAATAAATAAGTATATGAAATAAAAGAACTCTGTTACAGGGAAAGAGTGAAAACGAGACCACGTGAGACCTTGAGAGGAGCAAGTCTCTTAGGAGCTGCTCACAGCTCAGACTTCTAAGACATCTGAGGAATTACAAGACAAAAAGGTTGTGAACCACCACTTAAATCTTTTACAATGTATTTAATAAGCTCATCATGTTATTTTTCTTTAGTGTAAAATCCTTATCTGAAAGGAACTTGTATCTAGAGCTGCAAAAATAAATGTGGAGTAACAAGTAAATTTCCCTGTTTTCATTTCATGCTACTTTAAAATCACTCCACTGTATATCACTCAAGTACAAGTACCTCAAAATGTCAGTACTTGACCAAATCTGTTCATTCACTTTGTGGAAAAATCATACATTTCTAGTGCAAAAAGATGGAATTATTTTCCTCTGTGGTAAAATTGAATATAATAAGTATTTTCTCTTATAGTAAAGGAAATTTGGGACAGTAAATAGGCTCCAGAATCAAACATTTTATCCCAGTGATGAGATTACATTGACTGTCTTCTTTTGAGTGGATTCCCATTGTGTGACACTCAATGTGTCAGTTCATATCATGTTTTACTTTAGATAAGAGCATTTTCCTTTTATGTTTAGTGTGAAATCCTCTCAAATACAGTTTTATTATCAAATCCCAAACAATTTGGACGGTTGCAAATATGAGAAAGGGTCTTTACGTGCCCCTGTACAGCTCTAAGATGATCATGTTCTCGCTCTTACATGTGCAACTATTAAATGAAATGTTTGTTTCACAGAAAATTGGTTTAGAAATAAAAATGTGATGCAGTCACTGCGTGCGATAAATGAAACACTTAAAGAAAGCGAGACTGGAGAATAGCCCGCACTGCCAAACTGAGGCTACGGCGAGTGGTTTACTGCATATCAACCTGATAATGGCTTTGTTTTTCTATGCAAATGAGCCCCTGCTTTCAGTTGCTGGTGATATGGCCTTGCCTGGTGACCATGCCATTTAATTGTTGACTTGTGTTTTTGTTCTACTTGATTGGATCCTTGTTAGTCAGGCATTACAAGATAATATAAGACCCCAGGCCTCAGTAAAGGTCAACGCTTCCTCACAGCTTCGCAAATTCCTTTTATAATAGGTCAGTCTCTGCATGCAATTAAATGGTTGCTTTGCGAACGATTAAACATGTACGAGGAGCGCTGGCTGTTCTGTAAAATAACCATGAAGGCGTGAGCGGTTTCGGTCTGAACGCCACATGCTGGGATTCTCTGGTTTCTCCCAATCTCTCAGGTACCATGGCAGAGCGGGTGCTGGTGGTCGGCAGTGGCGGACGGGAGCATGCGCTGGCCTGGAAGCTGGCCCAGTCGCCGCAGATTCAGCAAGTGCTGGTCGCCCCGGGGAACGCGGGCACAGCCAGCTGTGGGAAGATTAGCAACTCTGGTAAACCCAAGCACTAAAAAGGGCTCATCAGTTCATATTCCTCCTCTAACACAAGTTTAAATAATGCCAGAAAAACAGCATATTATACCTTTTTAATGTTGATTACCTTTTGGTACCAGATTTACAACATATACAATACTGAATCATATATTGCTGCAATTGCTGCAAATAACAAGTATTTCCAATATTGATTCATCTCGGTTTTTTTTTTTTTTTTTCACAATTTGATGGCATCAATCTTCTTTCCTAAGTCTCAGCAAAAAAGCAAAAAAGCATTTTTCAAAAAAGTTGAACTATCCCTTTAAACTATTAGTCTATTATAAAAGTTTTTTTTGGTGACCAATTTATTGTCAAAGCTCTAGAAATCATTATTTAAATGACTCCTCAGGTAACATAATACTTTTAGGATCTTCCAACATTGTGTATGAGACATTTAGCATCTTGTGATCACAAAAACACAAGAAAAAGACTAAAATAAAGTTACTTCTTACACCACAGGCTCCTCTTGTTGTGAAGATGGATCAGACTTTGTCTCCCATCACTACCATGACTCCCTAGTGTTTTAGTAAATGTAGCAGAGAATTTCTGACACCCATGTCTCAGGTGAAGAGAAGCCTTTCTGCATAGAAATAGGCATTAATTAATGCAGGGACAGGGACTGAACTAATTAGATTGATAGAATATCTTTAGTATGTGGTGTTGATTTATAGTATCATGCAGCTGCAGGGTGTGAATGAACCCTGAACTTCCTGTTGGTTTTCTCCATGCAGAGGTGTCGGTGAGCAACCACGCCATCTTGGCTCAGTTCTGTAAGGATCATCACGTGGGACTGGTCGTGGTCGGACCCGAGGTACCGCTGGCGGCAGGTGAGCGAACATCGGCATTAGGGCGAGTTTTTACATGATCTCATTTCGTGTCCCGTTGAGTGTGCCCTTCCCTTCTCCTTTGACGTCTCTTTCAGGCATCGTAGACGAACTGACGGCGGCGGGAGTGCCGTGTTTTGGCCCTTCTGCCAAAGCAGCTCAGTTAGAGGCCAGCAAGAGCTTCTCCAAGGCTTTCATGGAGCGTCACGGCATCCCCACGGCCCGTTACGGCTCCTTCACCGACCCCCAGGAGGCCTGCAACTACATCCGCACGTCAGTACAGTACACAAACACAATGTTTTTATGTTTGGAGGAGTGTCCAGAGTACATTTTATGATCGATGATATAAAGAAAGAGACTTCTGTATATCCTCTCAATTAATAATTGAAAGTCTATAACATCAGTGTTTATCAGTTCTGATCACCAGCAGAAAGGTTGTGGGGTTTTTGTTTTGGTTTGTTTATTTTTTATTTTTTTTTTTTCAGAGCCATTAAACACAAAAACATTTATATCCTAATAGAAAATGAAATCTTCACTGAAGTTTTGTTCCTCAGATGGTTTCATGAGTTAATGATCTAAGATGGGGTGATTGTTTTTTCATATGAGAGCTCCCTTGATGAAGTTACAGGAGAAAGAGAGTTTCTGACTTTTCCAAACAAAGACTCGGTGAAAGTCGTGTCTTTGGTCATAGAAACCTTCTTGAGCAGAACAACAGCTGCCATTTTCTGACAGCCTTCATCGATACAGATCCCAAACCCATTCCCAGACAATGCAGCTGTTAAATGGTCCACACAAAAAAACATTTTGCGCAGCATCTGTCCCATGTATTTTTCTGTGAGAATAAGTTGCTTCTCTCTGCATGTTACTGAGTGTCTTTCATTGTTTTGGGGGTCTCCAGCGCCGACTTCCCTGCACTGGTGGTGAAGGCCAGCGGTCTGGCAGCGGGGAAGGGAGTCATTGTGGCCAGAGACCAGGACGAGGCCTGTCAGGCCGTGATGGACATCATGAAGGTACCGGACTATTAGACAGTGCTCTGTCTGATCAATGATCCATGGCGATTATAATGGTGAGGAGTGGGAAGAAAAGAGAATGCCCTACGGTGTGTGGCTAAACGTTTTATGGAAGTAGGAGTAAAATGGCTGTCATAAAGGCGCCGTTTATGATTATTCAGTCCCATATTTGCATTTGACAGCCACCCTCTGAGTAGCCCTGCCAGAGCAATGATGAATACTGTAGTCAGTTAGGATGTCCCACTTTGTTAATGGACTGGATTTGTGTTTCTTTAGAAATCAAAACAGTGGATCAAATTAGTATGTATGTTTGAAAGCTGTGTCTCTCACAGGACAGAGCGTTTGGAGCCGCGGGGGAGACGGTTGTGGTTGAGGAGCTTCTAGAGGGGGAGGAAGTGTCTGTGAGTTTAAGTGTTTAACCGAAATTTGCAGCATATTTGCACCGACTCAAACTTAGGTTGTGAATGAAAGGAAAACTGTGTTTATGTTCATCCCTCTTCCCCTCCTCCTGCAGTGCCTGTGTTTCGCCGACGGCTCCTCAGTGTCTCCGATGCCTCCGGCGCAGGATCACAAGCGGCTGCAGGAAGGCGACCTGGGGCCGAACACCGGCGGCATGGGGGCCTACTGCCCCACCCCTCAGGTACTGTGGTGACCTTTAATTTCTTTCGAAAATTTATTTAACAGAGCAAAAAAAAAAAGATGACCTATTTGCTCTTCCTCTCGGCCTGGTTCTAGTTTTTGCCTGCTTCTGTGCAGCTCTCTTTAATGAGCTGCTGTTGACTTGGCTGCTCTCTCCTGTTCCCGTGCAGGTGAGTGAGGAGCTGCTGCAGCAGATCAGAGTGACGGTCCTCCAGAAGACAGTGGACGGGATGAGGGAAGAGGGAACTCCGTATGTGGGCAAGTGCTCTTTTTCTTTTGTCAAACTCAGCTGCATCTGTTGTTGTTGTTTTGCATTGGCGAGTTATCAGCCTCCATCTCGTTTATTTTTCTGTGCTTTTCCAGGTGTGCTGTATGCAGGGCTGATGTTGACCAAGCAGGGGCCGAAGGTGCTCGAGTTCAACTGTCGCTTCGGAGACCCCGAGTGCCAGGTGCGTTTCGCCGACTGCCGCCCTTCCCCGGATCATCTCGATCTAAAGCTAACAGTGTATTTTGCTCTTTACTGCCGCTCTTTTTCAGGTGCTGTTGCCCCTGCTGAAGAGCGACCTGCATGAGGTGATCCTGAGCACCATGAATGGCAAACTGGCCTCCAACGCCCCCGTGTGGCACCAGGACAGCTCTGCAGTGACGGTGGTCATGGCCAGCGCCGGTTACCCCGGCTCCTACAAGAAAGGAGTAGAGATCACAGGTATGTGTGATGTGTTCATTCCAGTTCAGATTTCTCAGTGCAAATGAAGCTTCCTGCCTAATGTTCAGTATCGCATATGTTTTTTCCTCTAACAGATGGATCTTTAAATGCGATTTCAATGTAATCAAGAGCTGCAATTTAGGATTAATTTAATTCCAATTTTTTCTGCTGATTATTTTGTTGATTAATTGTTTGTAAAATGTATGTATCGTACTCATGTTTTGCTCATTGCAATCTATTTTAAAAGATGCTATAATTCTTTGGTATCTTGTGCTGTATTCCAGAACTTTAAACCATCAGAGTGACAGTGTTGTCTGCTTCAGGTTTGTCCCAGGCTCAGGATAAGGGGCTGCAGGTTTTCCACGCCGGCACAGCCTTGAAGGAGGGAGGCGTGGTGTCCAGCGGCGGGCGGGTCCTGACGGTCACCGCGGTCAGCTCATCCCTGGAGACAGCATTGCAGGCGGCCAATCAGGGCGTGGCCACCATCGGCTTCCCGGGTGCTGTTTACCGCCGTGACATCGGCCACCGGGCCATCACCCACCTGAACCAGCACAGGTGTGTGTGAGTGCAGTACAGGCTTAAAAGAAAACACACACTCACACAAGAAATAAAACACTATAACATTCCCCTTTTTGTTTTTTGTAGAAAAGAAAACAAATCGTAAAGATCATTGCTTTTTGCTGTTTTTTTTTTTTCTAGTACATTTTCATTATGCAAGTCATGTAGAACTCTGAAAAATAAACTTAACTGTGGATGTACCTGTGTCCTAATTTTTTCTTTTAATTACCTAGTAAATAATTATATAAATTTCCTAAACATCCTTTCGATGTAAGTGCTCTAATCCACAACCAGAAATTCCCTTCTGATTTTAAGACTCTTAATCCTCTTCCACAAGACTAACTGCAAATTTGAGCTGTAGACAGCTGTTGACAATAAACCGGGAATAAAAAAAAAAAAAAAAAAATGTCTCCGGCAGAGGTCTGACCTATAAGGACAGCGGAGTGGACATCGCTGCCGGTAACAAGCTGGTGGAGATGATCAAGCCTCTGGCAAAAGCAACTTCTCGCTCTGGTAACTTCAATTTCATGTACTAAAAAACTAAAGACTTTGCAAGAAAATACCTTTTTCGTAAACTTAATAATGATTAGATGCTTGTATCTTTCAGCACTCGTGTCGAACACAAATAGCAGACAGAGAAAATTGCATTTAATGCTATTTTCCCGGTTTTAAAAGCTCTGTGACTTGGAGAATCCCTGTCGTTTCTCGCTTTTAAGAAACATGTTGCTGTATTTATGGTCATTGCAGTGATTGTGATTATACTTTTGAGGTGAATTCAGCAGCTCTCTACAGCAGCTCTACTACACAGTTAAACCAGAAATAATGGATAAAGCAATGACCCTGTCTGTGACTGGAGATTTGTTTTTTTCATCAGGCTGTAATGCAGAACTTGGGGGCTTTGCTGGTCTGTTTGACCTGAAGGCAGCAGGGTTTGTTGACCCGATCCTGGTGTCTGGGACGGACGGAGTCGGGACCAAGCTCAAGGTGGGACTTGATTTCTAACAACCTCCCCTCTTTTTTTTCCTTTTTTCTTTAATAGCAAAATGAGGAAGATTTGTTCGTCAACATATATTGATGTTCATGACCACTGTCCACTGGCAGAAACGAGTCCTATTATTCATTCAAACTCCAGTCACTTGTGCTGACTGTTCAGTATGTGGCACCCGTTGTAATTGCAAAGTCCTGGAACAAATGAGAATCTAATGAAAGTACTAAAACCTCCACTCAGTTCAAATTGGCTTTGGTAATTTCCAGATGGGCTAAGAAATAGCCGTTCAAAATTGGATCCAAATTTGGCTCAGAAGTAATGGAGCAGCGGGGGAGATGGACTTATCTGTTGATGGATTCAGAGGCTTAGACTCTGGTTTCTTAAAAGCCCTGAGCAGAAATACAAATTCATTTAAAGTGTGAAAGAACCAGGATTATTTTATGGAGGCTTGGAAGTGGATTCAGCTCATTATTGGTGAGTCTGGAGAGTCTTTTGGTTTTTTTTGTTTTGTTTGTTTGTTTGTTTGAGTTTTAATTCATCAAGATGCCAAAACTTCCCACAAGTGACAAGGTCTAACATGTATTTTTCAAATCTCCCGTATAATCTTTGTTAGTTAATTGTAAACTATTAACATATTTTACATACGTATTGTCACACGCGGCTTTAGTGTTCAGCAGGTGAATTTTTCTTATTTAAATTTTGTTTGTAAAGCATTTTTGCACAGATTAAAAGTGATCTCTCCTCATCAGATCGCCCAGGCGTGTGGGCAGCATGGCGGCCTGGGTCAGGACCTGGTGGCCATGTGCGTGAACGACGTGCTGGCTCAGGGTGCCGAGCCACTCTTCTTCCTCGACTACTTCTCCTGCGGCAGCCTGGATGTGGCCGTGGCCGCCTCGGTGGTCGGCGGAATCGCTAAGGCCTGTGAGATGGCGGGCTGCGCTCTGCTGGGTGAGAGAAGAGTTGTGGTCCCAGTTGAACGAGGAGTTCCAAATCCAAAATATATTTCTGCTCAGATAAACAGAGCTCCGTGTCGTTCATCTTGTCTTCCCTCCTTGGTGACTTATTTCAAACCTCCGTCTGTTTCTGATTCCTCCTCCAGGGGGTGAGACGGCAGAAATGCCCGGCGTCTACGCTCCAGGCGAGTACGACCTGGCCGGCTTCTGCGTAGGAGCAGTGGAGCGCGGAGCCCTGCTGCCCAGGCTGGGGGACATCGCCGAGGGGGACATGCTTATTGGCGTGGCCTCCTCCGGAGTCCACAGCAACGGATTCAGCCTGGTCCGCAAAGTCCTGGAGAAGGCCCACCTCAGTTACAGCTCCCCTGCTCCATTTGGCAAACCAGGACAGACTGTGGGTAAGTCACCTCTGCATTACAACAGTGGAGCTGTGCTCTAAAGTTTCATTGGTTTCAGGTTTTGCAGCCCTAAAAATATCATAAACTTAACTACAAAAGTCTGTTGGACTTAAACTCTGCTTCCAGGAGAGGCTCTGCTCACGCCAACAAAGATCTACAGTCGTCTGCTCCTGCCAATCCTTCGCAATGGGGCTGTCAAAGCCTACGCTCACATCACAGGGGGCGGGCTTCTGGAGAACATCCCTCGGGTGCTGCCCCAGGAGCTGGCAGTCGATCTAGGTGAGATGAAAGCACGAGTGCTCTCGATCTTCATATGCAACAAAAGCGTATGAAAATGTTGACGTCAACAGTCTGTAAAGGTGCTTTGCTTATGGGCGAAGCTGCGCCTGCATTTTGGAAATCAGTTTTTTTATTTGTGGTTTTCTTAGTGTGAGGAGAAGAATCGAGCAAGAAAAAAAGGCTATTTCCTGTATAAACATATTTATAGTTGCACAACCTCTGCACATTGAAGTCAATGCAAATATAGACATAAACAAAAAGCCATCTTATCATATTCAAAAAGTTTCCTTCACTTACTTTTCTGCATCTTCCAGTAGTCCTGGGATCATTTTCACAGACTTGTAGATTTAGAGGTGACTCTGTGGTTGTTATTCGAGGTCAAAGCTCGCTCATTAATATTTGGGCATATTTGGTTTCTGTGCATCACTCAGATGCATCTCGATGGAGCATCCCTCCAGTGTTTTCCTGGCTCCACAAGGAGGGGGAACTGAGCGAGGAGGAGATGGCCCGCACCTTCAACTGTGGCCTGGGGGCGGTGCTGGTGGTCGCCCCCCTGGATTCTCAGAGGGTTCTGCGCCAGCTTCAGGCCCACGAGGACGCCTGGATCGTGGGTTCACTGGCCCACAAACAGCCCGGTGAGTCAGACGCGGTATTGTTGATGCTGGAAGGAAAGGGCAATAGAATATAACCCAAGAACTACTAACGGAGCAGATTAGTAAATTAGGAAGGTGGGACAGAAATAAAGTTGGTTTTATTGTTTTGTTTGTGCAGGGGCAGAACCTGTGGTCGTCCGTAACCTGAAACACAGCCTGCTGAATGCCGGACCAGCCTCCGGTGGAGAGTTGGGGGTCGAGCAAGTTAGCGGTTGCAATGGCAGCATCAATACACCACGCAAGAGGACAAGAGTAGCTGTTCTCATCTCTGGCACAGGTGTGTTATTTTTAACCTACTGCAACCGGAGTTTTTACACAAGTTCCCAGGGAACCTTAAAGGAATAATTCGGTTTCAGTGACATGCGCTTACTTGCTTTATTATCAAGAGTGATTGATTGTCATGCTCATATCATCTCTTTGTAGTTGTTTTGTGTCTCTTTGTTGTCTTGTAGTGGTTATGTGTCTGTTTGGGGTTCTTTTTCTTTTTTTGTAGTCATCTTGCATCTTCTTGCAGACTAATTTTCCACCGGGAAACGTTAACAGTAACGTCAAACAGAGGCCCCAGCCCAGGAGCTTCTCTACCCCTTGGGCCCCTTGTCCTGGCCTATTGAGAAGTCCTTCCATGAAACTGATATCACTCCATTGTCTGCCCAGTAAATGGCAACCAGCAGAGCTTGCAGGAAGTTACTGAACAGCCAAGAAATCGTCTGGCACATAAACTCCTGTGACAGAACATTTTCCCCTTTACAATTGGGTTTACACATTTTTAAAAAGTAGAAATAACATGTTATTTAATAAGCTTTAGAAGTCCTCGTAGGTGGACTTGTTACGACTGGAAAAAACCAAGCTAGCTGTTTCCCCGTTTCCAGTCTTTATGCTTAGCTAACTAAGGGGCTGCTGGCTGTGCAGCGAGTACGTGTATTTCCCAAAATGTCAAACAGTTCCTTTAAATCACAAGGTTCCTTATGATTTCCTTATGTGTCTAAAAATGCTTCCTCGGGTCCCAGGCACCAACCTCCAGGCCCTGATAGAGCAGGCCAAGCATCCTTCTAGCTCCGCAGAGATTGTGGTGGTCATCTCCAACAGGCCTGGAGTTCAGGGCCTGAAGAGAGCGTCGCTGGCTGGCATCCAGACACGGGTAATAATAATACTACGAAAAAACTTGAAAGACCATTCCAGCAGCCCAGCTGTATATTTTTGCAATTTAATTGAAGGAACTAAGACATTTGTATCCTAAAGAATTAGACTTAGTAAAAAATGCTACATTCTGTTAATACAGTTAAGCTTGTGTGTCTGATCCCAACTTAGGTGGTGGACCACAAACTATACGGGAGCCGGGCAGAGTTCGACGGCACCATCGATCGCGTGCTGGAAGAGTTCGGGACGGAGCTGGTGTGTCTGGCCGGATTCATGAGGATCCTCACAGGAACTTTTGTCAAGAAATGGAACGGTGGGAAAAGTTTGCACTGCAAAATCTGATAACCAGGAATCGCAGGAAGGTATTTTATACTCTGTGTTTTGTCTCTTACTGTTGCAGGAAAGCTACTGAACATCCATCCGTCCCTGCTGCCATCATTCAAGGGAGTGAATGCCCAGAAGCAAGCCCTGCAGGCAAGGGTGCGGGTCACTGGCTGCACGGTCCACTTTGTAGCAGTAAGTATGACAATCAGTGGAAATACAGATGACAAACATGGTGGCAAAGTGTTGTGTTTTTTTTTTTAATCATTAATTGAATGAGCCTCACAGCCATTGTTTTGTTCCCCTGTTTTTAGGAAGAGGTGGACGCAGGAGCCATCATTGTGCAGGAGGCTGTGCCCGTGCTGAGCAGCGACACAGAGGAGAGTCTGTCCGACAGGATCAGAGAGGCCGAGCACCGAGCCTTCCCCGCCGCCCTGGAGCTGGTGGCCAGCGGCACCGTCAGGCTCGCAGAGGACGGACACATCGCGTGGAAGTCGGATTCGCAGAGTTAAAGGAACAGCTTTACTAAACGGTTTACTTCTGTTACATAAAGCTGGTGCCACAGTACAAAAAAAGAGTAACAAGGTAGAATGATGAATAGAAAACAAATTTACTGTTTTTGTAAGCACCAGCTAAGGTCACAGTATAACTTTTTACGATTGCATTGTACCAAACTGTCAGTTTTTAGGTCCAGTTTAGTTGATTTCTTCATGGGATGCTGAAAGCTTATAAAAATACATCGATGAAACAGAAGCATTTCAACTTCTAGTGTAAAGGAGAATATTTACTTACATAGAATTACATTCCAATTGTACTTGAGAAATGTTATAATCATAATTTTGTTCTGCACTCGAGGTAACTTCTAAACTGTGGTCCAACGTGTGATGATGATGTGATGGAGTATGTTGTTAGTATGATTAATTATTGAATGTCTGTAATAGCTGAAACTATCTTCACTATTAAAAATGTCTGTGGTGTTTCTGCTTCATAATTGGGCAGAGATGTCAGCAGGTGTAAAGCAAAGGCATCTTTCTGACAGTCTGAAAATGCTAATTCCTCCCAACTAACAGTTTCCTTACATGCGTAGTTTTCATCAGCTGAAAACATTTGTCCTGGTGGAATCCAAGACTCAGGCATCCATTAGTTGAACTTTGAACTGACTCGAGGTATTTTTACAAAGTTCCTCCTTTCAGACGATCTTTTGGTGGCGGTTCATGTTTGGCTCCTCTGGAAGCGCAGGACAGACAGTCTCTCGTTTCCAGCTCTTGTGGACAAGCATGACTCTCCCTTTAGGCCATATTTTTCCAGTAAATGGATGATCTCCTCTAGTGAGAGAAGAAAAAAAAATGATTGAACTTCCACTTTTCTTGCATTGAAAAAATAATTCTAAAGACAGCAAATGCCCACCTGGATCATTTTCAGCAATGGTAATGAGGTAAAATAGCCCATCACTGGACAGTAACTGTGCTACCAAGGGCAGGAATCTGTCCGTCACCTCCCGTCCTCGCTTCCCACCGGCCCAGGCCGCCTCTATACCTCTGCTGCCGACCTGAAAGAGGAGAATCGGTCGTCGTTAGAATCCTCCACATCTCTGGCGTTTAAAAAAACCCCCAAAAACCTGCAGACCAGAGCTGAGTCACCTCCTCTGATGGTGTCACCACGTAGGGAGGGTTAAATAGGAGGACGTCCACTTTTCCACTCAGCCGGGGCAGAAGACACTTCACCTAAGGAAGGAAAGGAAAACAACATTCAAAAGGCCTTTTTTTTGTTGTTGTTGCATGTTTTAGTTCAAATCCCTGCACATAAAGCGTGAGATGTAAAACTCTTACCAGGTCTGTGATGACAGGCTGCAGTGAGACATCGTTACAGCGGGCGGTCTCTTCCGTGCACTGTGCCGCTGCAGGGTTAACATCAGTGCAACTGAAAGACAAACGCATGCATAGATTCCATATCAGAACAAGCCCAGCGCGTTTCCTACCACACTTTTGGCAGATGAATCGATTTTTACTAGCTGGACGTGTTCTTATCTGAGAGTAGCTCACATGTATAAAGCTGAAGGTCCGACTATTGAGGCCAGAAACGCAGACGCCACTCCAGAGCCACTGCCGACCTCCACACACACACCTGGGCTGGAATCAACGAGGAGACACAACCAGATGTAGAGAGTCACAGGTCACGTCCACGTAAGTTAAAGGAAATATGTTAGGAATTATATATGTGTGAGCACTGTCTGACCTCATCAGCTGCAGCCTCCCTGCGTCTTTCTCCAGCGCGTCCAGCAGGAGGAAGGAGTCCTCCGCCGGCTCGTACACATCTCGGAAACGTCCTCGCCCGGCGTGCGAGTGGACAGGTGTGGGGTGACCTGTACGCATGTCCCGCTCCGCGGCTGGAGCGTCGCCGTCCGCTGGTCCCGGAGACCTCAGGCTGTTGTTTTACGCCACAGTCGGTTTCACTTGCGCGACGCTGTTAATACTTTAGCGTGAAAGACGCCAACTGACGCTATGTGGGTCAGGGACCTTAGCTGGCACATGCGCAGTCCACAACTTCCGTGTATACAACCCACGTGACGTCAACGTAAGTTAACCCTTTCTTTGCTGTTTAACGACGGTTTAGGTTTTTTTTTTTATTATTAATTAATTAATTTATTTTAACTTTCCTTAATTTATGTAATTGTAAATTTCCGTTGTATATATTTGAAACAACACCTGATTGACCGTATGTCAACATATACAAGCAGCTCTCATCACTTACAGCCAATTGATCCATAAAAAATATTGATTATAGACAAATCTTGCAGTATCGCGAGATGATGGAGAGATTTAAACTAAATATTACTCTGATGCTCATCTT
The DNA here is from genome assembly GCA_016859345.1 of Istiophorus platypterus. Lineage (NCBI taxonomy): Eukaryota > Metazoa > Chordata > Actinopteri > Istiophoriformes > Istiophoridae > Istiophorus > Istiophorus platypterus. The sequence goes on along the minus strand of CM029131.1, from coordinate 8,716,447 downwards.
CTGCCTTCTGTGATTTTTTTAAATAAATACAACAACATCAGAACCGTTATTAGAAACATTTACACTGTTTTCTAGTTTCTAGTATATATATACATCATAAATGTATGACGAGTCAAATGTATGAGACAAATGTGTATAAATATAAGTGATATATTTATACAAATTTGTAACCTTCACCGTAAACTGAATCTACCAAAAACGTCAATAGCAATTTAAAATATTTGTATCTCACGTCAGCGCAGGAAAGACGTCCTCCAGCCGGTCCGTCGAATGGTCCTCCTCCTCCTCCTCCTTCTCCTCTTCCTCCTCCTCCTCCTCCTTCTCCTCCTCCTCCTCCTCCTCCTCCTCCTCCTCCTCCTCCTCCTCCTCCTCCTCCTCCTCCTTCTCCTCCTCCTCCTCCTCCTCCTCCTCGGTGTCACAACCTCAGGCGATGGTGCATCCTATAGAGGATATATGAAGTAAATAAATAAACAAATATCGGATTTATAGTATGCACCGATGATCTGCAGCCATCTAAACACACAAGAAAAATTTAGATTAAATGATCAGATTTTTGCACTGATTATATACATATATACAAAAAGTAAACTTCTATCTATGCGCATGTTCCTCCATCTTCCTCCATCACATTTATATAGATGTGTATATTTACATAAATATATATGTGTATATATGTATATGTATGTATATATCTATATGTGTATATATGTATATTTAATGTATTGCTTCATAATGACTCACTGATAGCTGGTGACCCAGTAAGCGAGCTGATGTTTAGCCATATTTGCTGCTTCAAAAATGAATCTAGACAGAGATATCAAAAATGTACATGTAAAACAAGAAGGATTTAACATGGTGTTACCTGTTTTGTTTTCCCATTTTGGCACTTTGGGATTTCCATCCGAGGACACTGTCCTCCGGCTCCACATCTACAGCCGGAATGACCTGTGGTGGTGGTTCTTCATGGAGTTCCACCTGTGCTGATCGGTGCCGCTGCAGCCTCGACAGGTAAACCCGACTGAGTGTCTGCTTCAGACAAATAAGACCGCTCAGCTTTGTGTAGACCAGTACTTGTGATACAACGATTCAGCCATATAAATATAAACAGTTCAGTCATTAAGTCAAATTTAAGAAACAATACTTCAAATAGACAATTTAGTAAATCCATTTTTTTAAAATATATTCACCCTGAGTATTTTTTTATTTTAGTATAATCTTTCCTTACATTGAATCATTTTCTTTCCATGGAGGAAAAAGGCTTCCATTCATTCTGGTCCGGTAAACAATAAATATCTGTAAAATTTGACGCGTTCAAGAACCTCTGTCCAGTTCTGGATCCTGCGAATCTTCATGCAATTTCTTCACTTCTTGGCAACCATGTCTAAACATATAAAGAACTGCACACTTGAGGCTGAATTTCAAAATGTTACTGCTTTTTATGAGGTAAAATCTTATATATTATTTAGTCTAGTTGTCAATTTGGAAGGATAGTTGTTGTTTTTTGGTTTTTAAAGAGTTTAAATCTTTTCCTCTAAATATAATGATTTTTCTCACTCTGTGTTTAAATTGTGGATCAACAATACTTAATGACATTAATTTAAACACTGAAACAGAAGGACACTTGACCCTAATTGACCCAAACTGAAGCTGAATGGCATCTAGCAGCTTCCTGCAGCAACCGCACCTTCACCAACGACATCTAGCTCATTAGACATCAGGTACAAAGAAAAAGGTTTGAGAGAACTGATGTGAGGAAATTACTCGTGGATGAAAGCTAAGGCTACAGCCAGCGGCTGGGTAGCGGCTGGCGTCAGCTGCATTCAGTGGTTCCCTTCTTCATCATGGTTTCAGGGATTGTGGGAACATCCCTCATGTACCTGGACAGCAGCATCATTGCGTCCTGGATCCTTGGCTCACACCTGCCTCACACTATAATGCTCCCCAGACCGGCCTGCATCCTCTTCATCTGCGTTTCCGAATGGCAACAGGGCTGTTAGAGGCCATATAGTTTCTATAGGAATGGGACTATTATGTAGAGAGCAGGTGCATTTCCCAGAGGGCACCAGCAGATGGTGCCAGAGAGGGCGATGGTGTGATGTTTTGGGAGGCTTTCATCCCTTTTTGTTCTTATTAAACAGGATCCTCAAGGAATCTTCTTACCGCTTGATGTTTTGAAATTAAAGGCTGTGTTCACGTTTTTAAAGTCCACCTTAAAACAATAGTCAGGTGCCATTAGCAACATTGAAACAGGTATTTTCCTGCTGTATAATGCTCCCCAGACCGGCCTGCATCCTCTTCATCTGCTTTTCCGAATGGCAACAGGGCTGTTAGAGGCCATATAGTTTCTATAGGAATGGGACTATTATGTAGAGAGCAGGTGCATTTCCTATAGGGCACCAGCAGATGGCGCCAGAGAGGGCGATGGTGTGATGAGACCCCTGATAAAAACCAAAATGAAGCGATGCTTGATACAGGCTGCTCATTCAGTCTCTGTTGACTTTATTTTCTAGTCCTGACTTAAACGCTAATGCCATCAAATCCTCAAGGAAACAGAAGTGCTTGAGGAAAAGATGAGATTCTTATGTCTAGTTACTCAAGTATACTTAACTACATTTTTATCTCTTTAGCTCTTCTGCTTTGGCAGATGTGATTATGAAAGTAGCACATGATATTTACATAGTGATTCTAATGCACATTGGTATACTGATGTAGCCACAAGGGGACACAAGCCAGTGTCTTATTGTGCCGGTCCCAAGCCCGGATAAATACAGAGGGTTGTGTCAGGAAGGGTATCCCACGTAAAACTTTTGCCAAATCAAACATGCGAGTCAGATCTATTAATCCCATACCGGATCGGTCGAGGCCCGGGTTAACAACGACCGCCATCGGTGCTGTTCACCTACAGGGTGCCGGTGGAAATTGGACTACTGTTGGTAGAAGAAGGAGAGGAGGAAGGTGTGTTCGTAGGAAGAGAGAGAAGAGGAATGCCAAGAGGCTAGGACTGAGAGTAGGGACTTTGAATGTTGGAACCATGACAGGAAAGGTTAGAGAGTTAGTTGACATGATGCAGAGGAGGAAGGTAGACATACTGTGTGTCCAGGAGACCAGGTGGAAAGGCAGCAAGGCTAGAAGTTTGGGAGCAGGGTTCAAGTTGTTCTACCATGGTGTAGATAGGAAGAGAAACGGAGTAGGAGTTATCTTGAAAGAGGAGCTTGTTAGGAATGTCCTGGAGGTAAAAAGAGTGTCGGATAGAGTGATGAGTCTGAAGCTAGAAATCGAAGGTGTAATGTTCAATGTGGTTAGTGGGTATGCTCCACAGGTAGGCTGTGAGCTGGAGGAGAAGGAGAAATTCTGGTCGGACCTTGATGAAGCCATACAGAGCATCCCTAGAGATGAGAGAGTTGTCATTGGTGCAGACTTCAATGGACATGTTGGTGCAGGAAACAGAGGCGATGAGGAAGCGATGGGCAGATTCGGTATCCAGGAGAGGAACGCAGAAGGACAGATGGTGGTTGATTTTGCAAAAAGGATGGAAATGGCTGTAGTGAACACTTTCTTCCAGAAGAGGCAGGATCACAGAGTGACGTATAAGAGTGGAGGTAGGAGCACACAGATAGACTACATCTTGTGTAGACGATGTAATCTGAAGGAGATCAGTGACTGCAAAGTAGTGGTTGGTGAGAGTGTAGCCAGACAGCATAGAATGCTGGTGTGTAGGACGACCTTGGTGGTGAGGAAGACAAAGAGGACAAAGGCAGAGCAGAGGACGAAATGGTGGAAGCTAAAAAAGGAAGAGTGTTGCATGACTTTTAGGAAGGAGTTGAAGCAGGCTCTGGGAGGTCAGGAGGTGCTTCCAGATGACTGGAGAACTGCAGCTAATGTGATCAGGGAGACAGGAAGGAGAGTACTTGGTGTGTCATCTGGAAGGAAAGTAGATAAAGAGACTTGGTGGTGGAATGAGGAGGTGCAGGAGTGTATACAGAAAAAGAGATTAGCTAAGAAGAAGTGGGACACTGAGAGGACTGAAGAGAGTAGACAGGAGTACAGGGAGATGCAGCGTAAGGTGAAAGTAGAGGTGGCAAAGGCCAAACAAGGGGCTTATGATGACTTGTATGTTAGGTTGGACAGTAAGGAGGGAGAGACTGATCTATACAGATTGGCAAGGCAGAGAGACAGAGATGGGAAGGACGTGCAGCAGGTTAGGGTGATTAAGGATAGAGATGGAAATGTATTGACAGGTGCCAGCAGTGTGATGGGAAGATGGAAAGAGTACTTTGAAGAGTTGATGAATGAGGAAAATGAGAGAGAACGAAGAGTAGAAGATGTGGCTATTGTGGATCAGGAAATAGCAAAGATTAGTAAAGATGAAGTGAGGAAGGCACTGAAGAGGATGAAGAGTGGAAAGGCACTTGGTCCTGATGATATACCTGTGGAGGTATGGAAGTGTCTAGGAGAGGCGGCAGTAGAGTTTCTGACTGGGTTGTTTAACAGGATCTTAGATAGTGAGAAGATGCCTGAGGAATGGAGGAGAAGTGTGCTGGTGCCCATTTTTAAGAA